>JAPEVF010000885.1:0-18490 GCA_029747585.1 Pleurotus djamor | reverse complement strand
CGCGTCTGAGCCCACAGCGATACCGGCATTTCTGGGCGACGTGGAGGACGCTGAAAGGCGGTTGCATGCTTGGAAGTTCCCAAAACCGCCGGTCGACTTTGTGACATACCAATTGCACTTGGAGGCGCTGAAGGAGCGACGAGAGCTCTTGCATCATGTGGAGGATTTGAAGCGCCAGATGGCGCGCCTGCTTGTGACGGAGATGGTGAAACCTTATCTGCGCAAACTGGGGCAGTGTGGCTGGCGGATAATCGGGATGGAGAAGTTCGTGGCTGTGCAAATGTCGAATCTGGAAAAATCGCTGGTCCAATTTGTGAGCAAACCCTCACCACAGCTTGCGACTGCTTTGAACGGGGTAAGTTTTTGTTTCAATTTGCTTTGTAGTCGCTGAGCGGCCGCCTTTAGCTTCTAAGAAAGGTGTCGAAGGGTTGGACACATGACTCCGGCATGAATGAGGACTTGATCGGGCATCTCGCGAGTGGCCAGTGGCTTAACATGAGCTGTATCGACATCCTCGTGGAACTCGCCCTACCCTCTTCCAATTCCGAAGCGATGTTCATCTCGTCGGGAGCTTGGAACACTTTGATTGTTCCTGCGGTGCAGAGTGGTGAGGAGAAGGCCTGGGACAAGGTGTTTACGAGGAATCGCAAAGGGGAGGTGAGGTTTACATCCTAGTTTAGCAAGAGATCATGCTCACTGACGCGGTTGTCACAGCGCTTCGCACTAGAGCGCATGCAGGCCTGTCGTCGCATCCTTGTCCCCATCCATCGAGACGATCATTTTGCGCTTATGGTATTGAGCGTTCGTGACGGCGTGGTGACGATCTATGACAGCTTGTCACCCAAGGATTCGAAACCGTTGGACAACAAGTACCGGGAGTCAGTCAAGGTACGGATGGATTAACTTGCGGAGCTCTCATGTCTCACCCTCCATGCAAGTATGCAATAGCCTTCGCCGAACGCGTGGCCCTTAGATACCCCATATTGGGGTGGAAGAATCCGACGTACCGAGATCCCGCAGTTAGAGTACGCTTTTCACGATCCCCGCTTATTGACACATAGATGACGGGTAATCCAGCCACCCCAGCAGGAAAATTTCATCGACTGCGGTATCTTTGTCGTGATTTATGCAAGACATCTACTCAATCACGCGACGCTGGATGGGCTGATGGGGGGACATGCTCGGAGGAGTGTGGTTGACTATCGCTGGCGGTTTGCTTGCGAGTTTTTCCCCGAGTTGCAGATTAATTCTGCCCTAGCTCGGGTTGATGGATAATGGTCCATGGCCCGCTGGCATGTGGTAACTGCCGTGCGGTAGCGGCGGCAGGTTTGGGAAGAGGCTGATCAGGCTGGTGTGCGACATCATCTGTATTCATTGTTGATAGGAATGAACATTTGCCCGTTCTCCGCTGACGTATATTTATCGCCTTATTCAGAAGTTTGTGACATGGTCACCGACTGCCTGTTGTGAGGCAATGACCGAATCAGGTAATTAATTCGATGTTTGAACTGCGAAGGCATGTTTGAACTGCGAAGGCATGTTTCAAGCGTTTTCCGAGAGGGAGGCAATGAGTAGAAAATCTGGGAAGCATGAAAATGGGCTACAACGTATGACGACTAAAGGGTGTTCAAGGTGATTGACTCGCTAAGTTTGCGGGCAGCTGGAAGCCCAGCGTATGGCTGGCACGTGGGAGACAATGCGAACCACAGGCGCTCAGGGACCAAGGTGTCGACCATTACCTCGTCACCACCATCATCATGCCTGTTCCTGGTTTGGGCGAGTTGCCTTTCTGCGCGTTGATGCAGGAGGGTGTGAAGCTGCCGGTGTGTTTAGAGCTGTGGTCTTGAATGCATTGACGCCGACTGTGCCATTACCCGTTAGGATAAACTCGAACAGAAATATGCCGACGCCCTTGCGGACCATAGTTCCTGGCCACAACAAGTCTCAGGAGACTTCAAGATCGTCCTTCGAGAGAGAGGCGGCGCTGGGGAGACATGCGCCAATCTGTTGATGCCATTTATTCTGGCTGATATTGTGGCGGATGTTCGTGACGAACGACGAGTTTACAGGGATGTTGAGAGGGATGGGAGGGTCGCGTTTGATACTGCGTCTGATCCTATCAAAAGTGTGAGTTGCTAGCCTTTTCCGCTGCGTTTCCATACTTTACATCGTTTGGTCCGCTGTAGCTTGTTGCGGCTTTGCAGGACCTACCGTCAATGGGGACGACGGCAAAGAGCACAATGCGTACGTTCAAGGACACTCTAGCTAGAGACACTTCAGGCTGCCACCTTGCTTGACCTATTAGGTCTATCTCTACCACAGAGGAGAAAGACCTCAGAGGTCAAAAAAGGTGGTCACCGCCCACCCTCTGGGGCATGCCCACCTTACCCTATTGTGGGCATGTCCACACCTACTACTTTTGCCTATTTTGCTGGGGGGCAGCCCTATGAAAAATCAAGGTGGGCATGTCCACTCCTCTATATTATTTGTAGGTGGGCATGTCCATACCTATATTTTAGTTAATGGTGGGCATGTCCACACCTTCATTCTATTCAATTGTGGACGTGTCCACACCTTCATTCTATTCAATTGTGGACGTGCCCCCACCTTTACTCTATGTCATGGTGGGCATGCCCCCACCTCTATTTGATTTATGGGTGGGCATGTCCACACTTCTATGTTCTTTAATGGTGGGCATGTCCACACTTCTATGTTCTTTAATGGTGGGCATGTCCACACCACTATACTATTCAATAGTGGGCATGCCCACACCTCTATGTTCTTCAATGGTGGGCATGCGCCCAGCATCAATATCCAAAAATAAGCATTAACAATCTACAGAGGTTTGATATGCAAGATATGTTTATTGTTTGTAAGGACTTGCTTTAAAGGATAGTGCTACTGACTATTTAATAATTATGTATTGATTGTGAGAAGATATCTTAAAGAGCATAAATAGGTCTGGATCTAGGGGTTTCAATGTGTAGAGATGTTTACTAACTGTGGGAACGGAATAGTGATCATGAAAACCATGAGAAAAATTTCAAAGTATTAGATTCAATAGAGGTTATATTTGACTGTGAGAAAACATACTTACCGTGAGAACTTTTCCAGAAGTGTAAGGAAATGCAACCGCTACCTCGCAGAAGCGTGGGAAAATTTGATTGACTATGAGAAAAAATTTCTTATTGTGAGAGAACTCTCCACTTACCGTGGGAAAATACCATCAGAAATATGTTATTGACCGCGGGAAATCAAAAAGCGCCCAAAAAANGCGCTCCAAAAGACCCTCTAGCCATTTGTATTGGCCATCCTCTGTGAATCCCTTACTTCTGCCCTACAAAATTCAAAAACCTCTGTTAATGCATCTATTACCGACTGTGAGAAAATGTGAATTTCTAATAAAACTTCATCATTTCAGGGTCCTTTGTAACTGTGAGAACAAATTACTAACCATGAGAAAGTGTCAAAATTTGCAAAACACTAGATCTCTGAATTCTAAGCATCTGAGTCAAAGCAGAATCCCTAGAGCATTTCTAGTTATTGAGTAAAGTTGAATTTACTTTGGTGAATTCTAAAACAACCTTAATTTCAACTATAATCCATTCACGCCATTCACATCTTCATTCGTCTATTGGTTATCTCCATGGTTCTTGTATATGTTAATGTATGTTCAGCTTCTATCTTGATGTTACTTACACTGTTTAAGGCAATAACCATGTCCCCAAGATTGGGAATACTTTCAGGCTTAATTACTATGTTGAATAATGTTGAACTTTTCTGTATACATGTTATTCATATCTTTCCCTCTTTATCTACCATTCCTGCTACTCCCATACCAGTCTATACCTACAGACACACTTGTTTCTCACATATATCATGCCTCTAAAGAGGAGCCATGGATGGAATTGTTCAAATAAAGACCATGCAAGGTGGTTTTACAAAAGATGCATGTCTGTTGTTGAATATTTGAAAAGTAAGTAAGGACATGTTCCTCATTCTACCAGAGAGGCTGAATCTCATCGAGAATGCTTTGAGCAACCCTTATACACCCATATCAAGCAGATGGAACTTATGGAAGCAAGAATATACAGGTTGAAGGAGGAAAGTACTAGGAGGAGTACATGATTGAAATCATCAAACCAACGAAATCCTGAAAATAATTTCAGCTTTTCTCTAGTAACTAGATATGCTCCAAGGGTCCCCCTTGCACTCAGCACCTTGGAATCTGTAGATCTACTAGATTGTAAAATTTCGCATTTTCCCACGGTCAATAATATGTTCCCAGAGTCAATAATGACCCTGAATGGCCAAAGTTTCATTAGAATTGAGCAAGGTTCTCATAGTCAATGGAAGGTTCTCACAGTAAGAGATAGTTTTCCACAGTCACTAACTGTTGTGATGGACGAAGTTTTGATCAGTAACATGAATAGAAGTGCAAAAAGTTGGTCATTAATGAATGCAAGCTGAGTTTTGAAGCTTATGTTGGGCGCTTTTCGATTTCCCACGGTCAGTAGCCAGTTTCCCACGGTAAGCAAATCATTTTCTCATGGTAAGTACTGTCTTTTCTCACGAAAACAAATACTTTCCCACGGTTAGTAACATTTTCCCACACTTCTGAAAGGTAGTGGATGCATTCCATTATACTTCTGAGAAAGTTTTCACAGTAAGTATGTTTTTCCCATGGTCATGTAACTGCTATTGAATCCTACACTTTTGAAATTTTCCACACCTCTCATTATAAACACCCCTGCAAATAAATTGAAACTCCTGAATCCAGACCTTTTGTTAAACAGTCAGTAGCAGCAAAATCTACTATGCTTTAAAGTTCCCACATACAATAAACACCCCTTGCATATTGTGGCTTTATCCATTGTTTGCACTTGTTTCTGCAGGCTGATGCTAGGGCATGCCCACCATTGAAGAACATAGAGGTGTGGACATGCCCACTATTAAAGAACATAGAAGTGTGGACATGCCCACCCATAAATCAAATAGAGGTGGGGGCATGCCCACCATGACATAGAGTAAAGGTGGGGGCACGTCCACAATTGAATAGAATGAAGGTGTGGACATGCCCACCATTAACTAAAATATAGGTATGGACATGCCCACCTACAAATAATATAGAGGAGTGGACATGCCCACCTTGATTTTTCATAGGGCTGCCCCCCAGCAAAATAGGCAAAAGTAGTAGGTGTGGACATGCCCACAATAGGGTAAGGTGGGCATGCCCCAGAGGGTGGGCGGTGACCACCTTTTTTGACCTCTGAGGTCTTTCTCCTCTGTGGTAGAGATAGACCTAATAGGTCAAGCAAGGTGGCAGCCTGAAGTGCTAGAGAAAGCACGGGTTTCAAGGATGGCAGCAACCAATTGGCTTCTATGGTGGTGGCACGGGCAAAGTCCCACAAGTACTCGAAGATTCTCCTCAATTTCTTGACAGCGAGCTTCGCTCTGAGCAGGTTTCTCCATGGCGAGTGGGCGACTCCCAGCACGGACGGGGCTTACAATAAGTTCAAAGCCGGGGCGAACACTTGCACGGTTCGCAAGCTTGAACTGCGTGGCTTGGTGGGGAAAGTGAAGGACCTCTTTGTTCCCCTTCATGCCGCAGCCACTGTGTCTCCGTTGGTGCTGCTCTCAGGGCGGGCGTGGTACTCGAAAGGATGTACTCGGTCGCCTATGGTCCAGGTAAGCCATTCTGATGATGGACGGGGGATGAAACACTCACAGTCTACGTGTCTCCACTGATAGGCATGGATCAGTACAAATCGTTTCAAACCGGCGTTCCTTCGATATATGGAAACCATCGTGTGGAAAGCATTGATAACGATGGCGATGACGACTGGCGACCTTGTCGAGGTAGTTGAGGTGTGTATTGAAGAACTAATTGATTGCAGTTCCTTCCTGTCGCTGGAGGAGGGGGCACGGGCGAACTCATTTTTTGGCGTACATGCTGCGACTGACAAAGGGTCAGGCTCCACAATGCTGGCCATGGGAGACTTGGAGCAGGGGCTGGCGGATGTGTGCTTGTCAGGGTGGACTGAAGTAAGTGCAGTGCGTTTTGGCTCGATATGTGCGTTCATTAACCCATTTGCAGGCAACACTCGGGGAGGATGGGCGTGGTGGCACGAGCGGCATGACCCTGGGCACGGCTGGTGAAGGGGTGCAGGTTCTGGTTGACCATGAGTTGGACCGGGNAAGGGGTCCCACAGGCGGGGCTGGGTGATGATACCAGCGCACGCACCGACGGGGAGCCTGACAAGGAGGTACGTCACAGTGAGCCCTCCCTTCTTTGTTGAGGATGCTGAACAGACCCCCGTGTAGCGCCGGGTTGATCACCGAGATACGACACCCGAGGAGAGGAGCGACGAGGGTATGGGTGACACTGGCCGACAAACGACCCCGAGCACTTGGCTTCCTTCAGACGACGCGACTGAGGGTGCTGTGAACGTTCGTCTCTTGCTTTATCCCACACAGCATGATAACATCCGTTTCCACCAGTTAGCTGACGGTGTCCACTGTGAAACCTCGAGCGGCGAGAAACGTTCCATCAAACCACCGTCTTCCGACGACTTTCCACGGAATCCATTCGATGACACAAGCACTCGTAGTGGCGCCTGGCCGCCTGAAACGCCGAATCACTGGCCACCACTGGACGCAACTCGCCGTCCAACTGGTGGTGTCTTGGATCCCGATCGCACCTTGGTGGAGAACTCAGCGACCGCTGGCGCCGCGAATCGGAAGAGACGGGGGTCTGCCCTCGTCCCTGCGTCGCCTTTGATGGGAAAGAGGGCACGGATGGTATGTCGCGAAGTTGCTTCTATGGATGATGGCTTGTTGATGTGCGTACATTTTACGACGAACTAGTCTGATTGGAGTTGCCTGCAGCCTGCCAAAATGGGTTGCTTCGGCGAGGACATGGCAGCCCCCGCTGATATCTGGCCAGCTGACATGGGTGGCCTAACGCCAGTGGGAACATTGCGTGAGAACGAGGGTGCAGTGTTGCACCGACGTGGTGCACCGCGGGAGGTACGTGGATGCCATGGGAAGCGAAACGTCCCTGTAATTGACGGTGTATCTTTTGTTAGGGATCGGCGGACGTGCTCACGGACCGCAATGTTAACACGGAGCAGCGCGACATGGAAACCCCAGACGCAGGGGAGCACGACGAGGCAACGACGAAAGAACCACCAGTCGAAGGGGAGAACCCCGAGGCAACGACGGCAGAGGTCAATCCCGCAGAACCCAAGGAGGCTGCCTCAGAGGAGGTGGATGTCAACATGGCAGACGCCAAGGACGGCGATGCCGATGTCCAAACGGCCGGTCAAGATGCCCCAGTCACACGGGCTCACGAGAGCACTTCCGATGCGATGGAACGACCGGAGGTACGAACATAGCATGCGAGAATAGACATTTCTGTGGCTGACTGTGCACATCATGACAGGTAGCAACCAACTCTGTACCTGTGGGCTGCGACGTTGACATGGAGGAGAGTAGCCAGGAACCACCAGTCGAAGGGGAGAGCACCGAGGCCGCGACGGCAGAGGTCAATCCCGCAGAACCCAAGGAGGCTTCCTCAGAGGAAAATGTTGACGACGTAGCGCGGACCACCAGGAACGACGAGACTGCCGAGACCGAATCCTTACGCAAGGAAAACCCCGTGAAGAGGCCTCCTCGAAGCAGTGCGACTGCAGTGGCTGGGCAGCACACACCCAAACCGGTTACTCCGTCGCGAAGGAATGTCAAGATGAACTCGCGCGCTCGTCGCACTGAGAAGGCGACTCCACGAGCGACCGTGCCAAAGGAATTGCTAGTAATGGTGTGTATATTGCAGTGACAGACTGTTGCAGCTTCTCAAAAAATACCAGAACCCTTCAGATCTACCCGTTGATCTATTCAAAACAGATGGCTCCGTATGGGGGGGAAGCCTACGATTCTGGAATGAGGTGAGTGCCAATGGGGTGTCCCGTTCATATGCTCAGACTGCTTGCAGACCAACTCTTCTACCTACGATATATTCTTGGCGATGGTGAATTCGTTTATGGGTCGATACTCCGGCGATAAGCCTGGGTATATGGACGCTGATCCTGACGCAAGCGAAATGTATCTGGTGGACCATGGTGCGTATATGGAGGCGAAGCGGGGGAGGGAGCTCAGGCGTTGGTTGGGAGAGTCCAGCGCTTACGGGAAGCATATACTTCTGATCAACGTTTCCGGCGATGAGCACGTCTCTACCTTCAAGGCAGCTGTGGGTAAACTTGGACGCATATCCAGCCGGTCACAAGTATTTCAAGGTATTGCCCTTGCAACCTGTGGCAGCGCCAATCCGAATCTGACCATCTGCCTCTAGTATTGGCGCCGTGGAAAGGGGAGACGTTGCTCAACCTTGACCGAGTGTTTCAAGATGTTGAGGAGTCCCGGTTCGCACCGCTGATAAGTGGCAAGATCGACACCACTGGAGTGGCTGGAAACGCTTGGTCGCACAGTTTCTCTTTCTTGCGGAAAGTGTGGACGGCGACAAACGGCGAGCGACGATTTTCCAGGGGGTATCCGTCGGAGATAGTTGAAGGCTCGTACGTGGCGACGGAGGGCGCATGGTCCAGGTCAAACCTGGAGAGTTATGGCTTTTCAACAATCCTCCTCCCACTCCATGGTCATCAGCTGTGGACGGTGTATTCACATCCAATCGTTACACGGCGGGAAGTTGCCACAGGGGAAATGGAGTTTGGACCTGAGGGGGTGGTCATGGGCCCTCGAGATGCATTGTGAGTGACAGTTCGCGTGGGTGACCTTCATTCTAATCACTTGTTGGGGCAAAGAATGATCGGGCCAGGGACGTTTTGCCAATTTTACGCACTCGAGCCCTCTGTGGTAACCTGCATCCACTTCCTAGATCCATTGCAGCTGGACCGTGCGCTGCTTGCAATGGTCCTCGTGCTTCTGAAGCCAAACTGGGCTCAAACACGTTCGCCAGTGTACACGGCCGAGATTCTAGCACGCTTAGCCATTCTCTTTGAATGGCTACACTCTGGGCAGACCTTTGATGGTGCGGTCCCCAGTGATATATATCTTGCTGAAACGCTGATCTGCCACCTAGACGAATACTGGGGAGAGGATCTCCCGGAAATTACCGACTGGTACGGTCTCAAGGTCACTCTTACGATAGCCGTATTCTGTCGCGTCGTACCGTTTTTGGTAGTCATGAAGGGAGAGGAAAGAAGGGAGGTTTCAGATATCGGACTGAGGCTCATTGAGAGTGCTTCGAAAACGTTGCGCGTTCAGTGCAACACGCGTACCACTCGATCTCAACGGGTCTACGACGTGGCGTATCTACCGTACCTTGGTCAGGTCGTTGCAGAGGTTTGCCGTATGCGGGGTGACCTGGAGGTGGATCAATTCCGGGAGTGGATTCCGGAGACTATACGTTGTCATTTGGATTGCGTGGGTTCAGATGGGGATGGGCTGCTGTTTCCCTTCACAAGCAAGGACTTTGACGTGACGGTGTCCAGAAAGTGATGGGGACGAGTACGGCCCAGATTGTATTTTGGTTATTGACAATAATGACAGCGCATGACCATTGCTACCATTGCTGACAGGGGCAAAGCCCTTTCAAAATGCCAAACGCCTGGTCCAACATGCTCAGGGGTCCCATGGGACAGGCAAATTGCTCACAGTGGGTTTGTTGCTTGACGAAAAGTGCCCCAGAGTGATCGTTTTGGGAGGGGCTAGCGATCACGTGTATGACTTCCTTTTATATCGAAGCTGGCATTTGCTGATTTTAGGCGCCTGAATCCTCCTTGTCCCCTAACCACCACCCCTTATGGCCCAGGAGGTCCTTGTCGAGGCGAGGAAGCAGCTTGAAATGGCCATGGAAACACTCAAAAGACTTGAGCCAAATGAGGAAGAGAGCTACTCGGAGGAGTGGGGGGTACTCATTCTCAAGGCGGCAGAGTTCAAGGCCACTATGGCGTCGGAAGTCAGACGCCTGTGCCGGCATTTTGATGTGAAAGAGCCAGCGGTTCAGGGTCAGCCGGAGGGTGAAGAGAGCGACGACGGGAGCCAGAACGATGAGGATAGTGAGGGAGACGGCAGCATGGCGTCTGAATCGTCGCGAAAGCGGAAAGGAGGCGATGACGAGACAGGCGCGGAATCTAGTAGGAAGAAAAGGAAGGAGGGTTTGAACGATCAGCTTGCTGGAATGAGTATAAAGAAAGGAATCAAGGTATGCCATCGTCCCAGACTCGACGTCGCACCTGAGTTTTTTTGGGCATCACGCGTTAGGATCGTTACAATAAGATCCACTCCGAATTAGCAACGGACTCCTCAAGCATACAAGAGGCGGAATATGGTCAGACGGTTTCCTTTCATGGGAGCCTGTCTGGAACTAGAAGATGTGCGACCGCCTCCGACAATGAAGACGCCGGGCTCCTCAGACTCTACAGGGGCTATGCCGAATTTACGGCTGACAACTTGGTAGGCATGTTCATGTGCAATGGGTCTAACATTGTGAACCCTAAGGTGTAGAGGGCCGTTTTTGGAGAGGTCGCTTCACCTGATTCGCTGGAGGCGTCGACGTTGCTGAGGAAGATTGCGCGAATTGACAAGACCCGGGATGCAACAGAGCGAGCGTTCAGGCATAAAGAGGTGAGCATAGCTGTTATACCACATGCAGCCAGCCACGCGGGCTCAGTGACGACGTAGCTCGTGAACTCCACCCGACACGCTGTTAGGGATATGGGCTTGATGAATCACATTTTTGAGTCGATATCAGAGCTGGTTTTCATAACGGAATGGGACAAGATAAAGGAAATGGAGGCGGGAAAATCATACAAGACCAAATGGATAAATCTGGCCTTGGGCCAATACGTGGTGGGGCAGGAGGATGATCCAGGCTATCAAGCTCACAAGGCGAAAATGAAGAAAAAATTGGATGGCAAATGGACGGAGGGGGTCAGGGGAGCAAGAGGCCTTGCGAGGCTTTATATGAAGGTGAGCACACGTCGGCGCTCCTACACCTACGCGGCTGTACCTATGGAAACATGGTTAGTTTGGGGCTGCAGTGCTCATGGACCCTATTTGGAGCACCGCGACTCCACGCACAAAGCTGTTTCAGGAGCTGTGGTCGGTACTGGAAGCGCATCCTCTCGACGCAGCGGGTAGATCTGTTGAGGCCGACACACCTGGCGAAGAGAACACGGATAAGAACAACCATCGGATTGAAGACCTGCTAGCGTTACAACGTGTGGTGATCCATCTGACCGGTGACGAGAAGGTCAAGGAATATGTCTCTGATTTTGTGGAGACGTTTGAAGTGGTAATTAACCCGAAAGACAATGGAAGGCGGCGTTGAATCGTAGCATAGACGCACACTCTGGCACCTTGGCAAGCTTGTGTAGACAACTGAACGTTGGGTTCGTGCCAATGTCCATCAACTGGTACCTGTCGGAGCTGTTCACACCAAATCACCGGGAATGGTTTGGGGCCTGTTTGACCTGCCATGAGCCTTTCTCGGCGGTTTCGCATCGTTCGTTCGCATGACAGACGGTCAGAGCGACAGCTGTTGCTTTCTATCTGAGTTTCCTTCTTGCCTTCATTCCCGGTGATTTCCCATTCTTTGGCCGCACGGTTTGACACCTCAGCCAACTGCGGCGTGCAATTATTGGAATGAGGCTGTTGCTTTGTACTCCTCAATGTGAGTTTCGATGGTCCCCTCTCAGCTTAAAGTACGGTTATCCAACGAGCGTGGTATGGAAATGGAAGCATCGGTCGTGTAGCAAAGTCGTCGCTATGTGTCACGCGCCGCTCCGCAGCCCCTGACCCCTGTCCGAACGCCGAAACCTCCGGGGTTCGTGCACAGACCATTGGTTGTTTGGTTCGTACTACTCACCAAACATTTCCCCTATCATTCAGCTTCCATAGTTAGACACCTATCTGCCTCATGGGTTCCTCATGGTATTCAGTATATATAGTCGCAGATAGTTGTCTATAGTTCCTCAGCTTGAATATTAGGTTATTTCACCGCATCACCCTCTGGGCTTCGAACGCCATTCGAACGCCATTCGATTGCTGTTCGAACGCCATTCGTCCTCCGGGATTGGCATCCCTCTCCGAATCCCACCTCTACGAACGCCGTTCACTCTCTCTCTCTTCCCTGAGACTATGTCCGGGATTCGTCGCTCTTGAACGCCATTCGTCTCGTCCGGGATTCGCCTTACCGAACGCCATTCGCTCCGGTATTCGCTTCGGCGTTCGTCCTCCTCAAGTCGGACTAGGACATGCTGGTGGGCACAGCGCAGCTCCTCTGTCGCTGCTGCCGATTAGTCCGCCCCTATCGTCGCCCCCTTAGGGCCCCTGGATCGGTGTCTTACACTATGTAAGACAAGTGAACTAAGGTTGCAACGGGTCAAGCAAGGATGGAGCGCGGATTGTGGTCTCATGGGGTAGCATCCCATACCCCCCCACCCCAATCGCGGTGAGCTCTGCGTTTCGTCAAAGTCTCCGAAGGTCAATTGTTCCAAGGTGCTGCTGCGAGGCTGGAGATCATCAAGGGACAAGGTCGTGCCCGCGCGATCGACGTCTTCGGGATGCCGGAGCACTCGTAGGGATTTAACCCGTGGAAAGCTGGAGATGACAGATCGCAGCGTCTCGAAAGTCATCAGCGCCGGAGGGGCGCAGTAGATGTACCAATGCTCACCTTCATCTCGCCTCTATAATATGTGAACTGTATGTGATTCACATTGGACATCTTCGGAAAGACGGTTGCTAACAGCTCCTCAAACCGTGAGTCGCGTGCGACCGGTGGGTCGATCGCGACGTGCTCCGCATGGCAAATGTTTGGGAGGTAGGGTGGGAAATCTGATTGGGGTTCAAACGCACGGAATTCACAGCCCCAGCTGGATGGTTTGAAAGATAGGTGCGTGACTCCCGGGGCGTATTGGATGATGGTCCTGACAATGCATATTGTGCCGGACAGTCGTCGAAGTGAAGGCAACACAGGGAAAACGTTCGTGCGTCGTGCGTCAGGGGCGTGACAATCGCCCCAGACGGCGAAGCACAGAGGATCCACGCAGTTGTCGATGTCCAGCTCCTTGAGGTTCTGCCAGGCGGCGAACGGGATCGTGTGGATGCTGCGAGGAAAGTATGAGCATGGTAAATGAATGGTAAGGATGTGGGATTGGCTTACCAAGACCAGCGCCACTGCGAGAGGTCTAAGGAGACGATGTTTGGAAATAATGGCAGGGCGTTCTCAAGGCAACATATTGGCGGCCATTGTTGTTCCCAAGGCGAGGCCATTGTTATGGATTGGACGAGGTCTGTTCTTCCTTTCTCCATCGCTGACAGCTCGACATCAAAATCAACGCGTAGGTGTTGATGCAAATATCCGACGAGGCGCATGTGGCACTCACGGCACGCCGTGATCAGCGGTAGCTGTTCGCGAGTCGTGAGGCAATCCATGATCAAGAACATTACTTCATTGGATAGAGCGAGGAACTTGGATGGCGCTGCCATGGGTGTCGCTTATGCAGTGTACTGCGAGTGATGGGTGTGTGCTAAAGGAAGTCACGTACCCGTACAGCCACTCTCGTCCACGGATGGGCGCTACTTCAGCCTGGTACATAGCCATCTACACTTCTTTCAAACGATGCCAGGCCCTGATGAATGGTTCTGAGTTGAAGTTTGGAGATGGGGATATCCAACCAATGTCCACTTCTGCTAGCAGCTCAATTGGGGCGTGGGGGGCGAAGCGGGAGGGGACCGGGGGAAGCCCCTGTCCTTCGCGTGGCAGCCCTTTGTCACGTGTCCGAGAATCTGGGAATACCTGATTACTTGCCTTGCGATCTTGCTTCATCCTCCATGCTGCATAGAATTCCCGTTGAGCTCTGGCTCATGGTCACTGACTATCTTTCCATACACGATACGAGGGCGTTCAGGGATGTTTGCCGGGTAACGCGTCAGGTCATCCCTTCGCAGAGGCGTTCAGGACGCGTCTCCGACTCCATCCTGGCATTTTTTGAGGACGCGGAGGGGTTCAGAAATCAATGTCTTGCCGCTAACGACTGCGTCGTCGGTGGTGTCGTTCCTTTCCTCACCCTCGCCGGCCGCCCGGTCTGTGATTCCGACGTTCTCGACATCTTCGTGGTTTATGCAGATGCTTGCGCCGTCTGCCAAGCGCTTGAGGGACTCGGGTGCGAATTCTATGTCGATGCGGATGAAGTCATCTCATACAAGGATCTGCTCTCATCGTTCGTTCTTCACTTTCACTCGTGCGATGTGGATCCTTGCCGTCCTGGACCGACGCGTGTTGTGGCCCGGAGACATGGTTTCCCCTTTCCTTCGCAAGTCAATCGGAACGCGCGTCGAAGTAGGAGCGCCAATCCTATCCTGGCCTCGTTGACGGCCTCGACGGCCAAAGGACGCTGGTGTCGCGTTCACGTTCTGAGACCGTGGAATGACTTGTGCGATGTCGTGTATACCATGCCTTCCAGTGAGTCGCTAGTGCAACTCCCAAGGCTGCGACTCACACAGTATCAACGGTGCAGCGGCGTATCTTAACTTCATAGGATACGAGGAAATCTATTCATATGCCATGTCTCCGACATTCACTTACGGCTGCCATGTTACCTTCATCGACCACCTAGACAGCACCCCTGTTCAGTGGCCGCCGCCGCTCACACTTCGGTGCGTGAACCATGAGGTGTGGTCGGGAGTTATGCCTTACGGGGGGATGGCGGGCGAAGCACTGGGGAGACGTGTCTGGACCAGATCGTGGGACGGGGACTCTGCCGCTGTGATTGATCCGTTGAGCGAGGAAGACTCAAGGGACGCGCATTATCCAGGTGCTGGGTTTAAATTGTCTGCAGGCTAGTGTGGGGGTCCCGGTGGCTGGTAAGGAGGAGGGAGAAAGTTGAGGCTTGCCGTCGTGGGCTGGTAGAAGCAGTGTTGGGATAGGCCATCGACGGCGGAGTTTGTCGCTGTTCACTTCGTCCTTTGTCAGTAGTACGCGGACAGACTCCATCTCCCGCCACTTGTTCGTCTCTCTGTCTGTCATCAGGCTTTTTCAAGCTGTTCTGGCACCAATAGATGTGCTGATTGCCATACTTATTCTTGATGCAAAGAAGCGGTAAAATGACCGAGCCGGGAGCTCAGCCGGTAAATTGATCATTAGTCACATCAAAGTTTTGCCGTGGTTGCTCAGCAGGGAGCACGGACCAAGCAGGCTCCTTTCAAGCTCTAATTCAATACTAATTTGTTGTCGAAACTCGTCGATACTTTTCCAAAATGATAGAGTGGGGGATTACATGACAATACTGCTATTACTAAATTATAGAGGCATCAGGGTTGAGATCACTGTATACATACTCCAGTGAGCTCTGAGATGTTGGCTCCTAGGAATCGTCGTCATTTGGCAGAATCTTAAAAGGTGCCGGGGTTCTCGTTGTCGAAGTTAAGCCAGTCCAATCGGGGTGGACACATGGATGATTCGCGAGGGACTCTTGCTGTATGAGCCACTCTGCGTCACGATACTCTAGCGGGATGTGAGGAGAGTACATGGATATACAGTCTGAAACGAAGGTTATTCTTTATAGGGGCTTAAATAGGAGGGAGACGCTGCACCCACGAGTTATTATGTGATTGGGTAGACCTCTCCCCCCCCTCCACCATGTCTGGTTCAACTAGCCCCTACCTATTGTCGCTTTCCTTCGAGCTCATCCACATGATTATGGATCACCTGTTGACCGAAGACCGACTGCCGCTCTTGAACACTTGTCGTCGCCTGCGGACCATTGGTATTGAAAGGACCTACCGGCACCTGGATCTCGAATTGGCCACCTACTTTCACGCCTTTCCCCTCCGGGATAGAGCTGGACAGGTCCAGAGCATTCGAATGCGCTACGGGAAGGTCCTTAAACTTCCAACCTTGCCATTGGCGCGTCCGCGATTGGGTTGCTTCGCCCATGCTCTCCCTCACTTTAAAAACATCGTCATATTGGATCTTGAAGGCATGGAGTGGTCATCGTGGCAAGCTTCTTGCGTTTTCCCACCTATGTGCTTTGCTAACCTGATATCTTTAGCATTCCGTTCATACCATTCGCTGCCTGGCAGAGGCTGGAAGACCTGCGTCTTCGAATCTGCCGATTTGCCGTCCGTTGTGGAGAGCACGAGCATTCAGACAACGGTATGCTGCACTATGAGCAGCCGTGCCTGTCGAGCCTACCGTCCCTCAGGAAACTCTCTTGCCCCCCCCCTGCATAGCCCAGCAGTTCCTCCGCGTTGCCCCCAATATCACCCATCTTTGCTTCACAAGACATCTCACGCACTCCCCTGTGGAACGGAGATGTGAGCATCTCTGTGACTTCGAACCCTCACTGTTTTCAAACATCGTTCATATTGGTTTCTATGAGTTTTACTGGGTACAACGTTGGATGCTCAATCTCTTGCCCTCGATGAACGGTGTTCAATACATGGAATGGGAGTGTCGTAGGCCGAAACACTGGATTGAGGTACGTACATGAGTTATCCGTAATCCGTCCCGGGTTGACTCCTCCCCAAGGAATGGACGGAAGCGCTGCTGGCTGCGCCTGCCCCGTCTTCACTTCTGCTCATATCCAACTTGTGTAAAACCACGGCGCCGATCGCCCTTGACGAATTTCGAAGCATCATTCCGGAGAAACCGGGCAACAAGAATCTCAGACGATTTGAAGTTCAGGAGTTCGTGTTGACTACGATGTGGTCGACTGTGTGGACAAGGGAAGGGGGCATCCAACAGAGCTGCACACTCATGGAACCCACCATACCCGTGCGTAGGTTAGAGTCTATGGCTGATCCGGGTTTTTACGTGAGGGATAGAAGGACATGGCTGGGTAAGATGCTCGTTCTTGGGGAATCTATGTAATTTCTTCAGTCGTTTGTAATATTGCACTCTTTTTGCTTGTCAATGAATGTCTGCATCGTCTTTTTCTCTTTCGGCGGTTCGCCTGATCTACGATCTACGGTAATTATGTCTTCAACGCCAAAACCTCACCCAACGCTGCAGCTCCGAGATGTCCTTGGCTTGTTTATAGGCTCTTAAGGGATGGCAAAGGGGCTCACGCCGATCAACATTAAGCCCCAGCTTTCCCTCTTCTTTTCCTCGCATGGCTCCGACCGCGGAGCAAGGCGTGCTTGCCAGGGTCCTGGGCACATCCAGCTCACCAAGGGTTGCCGAGAGCTTTGCTCACACAGGCAATGCTGCGCACCCGATGTGTTCCTTCAATGGGTGTCATGGATTGAGCCTCGTCCGTGCTACAAGCGGTGCGTGCAATGTCCTCGGAGAAGCGAGAGCCCGCCCCGTCACGTGAGGGCTACAGTGTTTTAGAAGGCAACTAGAAGGTCACGGGGATATCTGTTTCTCGTTTCTTAACCCAGCATGAAGGGCCTCCCCAACGAGATCATGCATATGATTTGCGGTTATCTCTCCTTCTTTGATGTAAGGTCGCTCAGGAACGTCTGCAAAGAGACCCGCGCAAGAGTTCCTGCTCCCAGTGGCGCGGCCCGTGTTTCGGACTACATCCTGCCATTCTTTGGCGACGCTGGGAGGTTCAGGAGCCGATGTCTGGCGTACTACGACTGCGTCATCGCTGGTATTGTCCCCTTCTTGTCCCTTGCCGGGCTCCCCATTGCTCCGTCCGACATTCTCGACCTTTTTGTGACGCACATGGACGCAGCAGCTCTTTGCAACGCACTGGAGAAGCAAGGGTGCAAATTCTACGTGTGCCCAACGGGCGTCGTCTCGGCCAGCCTCCTCCTCTCTTCCTTGCTGCAGTGGCTTTGGCCCGATTCGGGTGCGACCTTTCCACCCACCGCGACCCTAGAGGTGCCGTTGAAGAACAACTTTCCAGGGGCGTCCAAGTTGGCTGCCACAGCTCGCAACGGTGGGGACATCGATCCCGTGCTCGCCTCGTTGACGGCGTCGACACCGGAACACCGCTGGATCAAAGTACATGTTCTGAAGCCCCAACGCCCTATACGCGACGTGGTTTATGCCATGCCGTCGAGTGAGTCGTTCCTTGGCACGCAGCAGGGCTGACCGCGGGCTCACCAACTAATTATGCGTAGCGGCGTACCTCAACTTCGTCTGTTACAATGAAATCTACTCCTACGCCTTGCCCATGACGTTCTTCCACGGCATCCACGTTCCCTTCGGTCGACAAAGGACCTTGAGCCCAGTTCAATGGCCGCCTCGGCTGCAGCTGAGGAGCGTCGGACGAGAGGTACTGGATGATACACCTCCAAGCGAACGTTTTCCCGGCCGCTTGATGGGCGATAGGCTGTGGGTCAAGTCATGGAACGGAGATAAGCCAAAGCGTCTTCGATCGGATGATTTTAAGGAGGGTGCACCGTACGCAGGGGCCGTGTTTGAAGTGATCGAGCTTGGCGTTGACGGCGGAATGAGCAATATGGCGGAGGTGACACTTGGCAGTCGTTCAGAGTTTCGAGGTGGTGAGGCTAA
>JAPEVF010000884.1:0-18499 GCA_029747585.1 Pleurotus djamor | reverse complement strand
CGGGGGGGGACGTGGAGACCATTGGAGAACGGAACGAAATTGAAGTCAAAGTTAATATGAGCAGCCCCGCGGCCGTTGGGCCTGACTTTAGGACTACCAAAACAGGCAAATGCACAGTTTCACAGCAAACCCACTCGTCGTTGCTCCAGACTCTGGGCTGGAGACTCGTGTATTTATGGAGCAGATAACAATAGCGTAGTAAAATTATCCATGTAACAGTGTAGAGGTTGAGCAGAACGAATTACTGTCCAGACAGAGTATACAAAAGTAGGTATCAAAGGGTTTAGAAGCGGTTGTTCTTCCTATCAGTGGGTTGCATCATCACGCCCTCGTCATAATCAGAACTGGTATCTTCCGTGAGGTAGTTGCGCAAGCCAGACGAGGTCTTGGGGGCAGCAGCAGCGTGTTGCATTATGGGCGCTTGAGACTCGTCGGATAGTGCGCCGTCGCGACTGTAGATTGTGCTCCTCGCACTGCTAAGTCCATTTTGATTCGGGGAGATGATGGACGCACGGGCGGTCTCGCGCATTTGCATAAGGTTTTGATGGAACGCGTGCTGAGCACAAGTCAGATAAAGTATAGTNAAAAACGTTGGAAGGGGACGCACCTGTTCACGCCAGTATTGAACACGCTTCTCGCGGTCAGCATCACGTTGCTTGCGGTGAAGGAAGAAGAGCCCGACGAGAGTGCCAATCATGCCTAGAAAATGCGCATGAGCAAACAACGGTCACCGTAACCCCGTAGACTCACCTCCGATAATACCGATACCAACGACGATGTAAACCCAAGTACCAAGATGACGGGGAACGTCCGCGCTGATACCACAAGTGCCGTCTATCTGACAATTCCATGACTCGCACCTATGAAATGTCAGTGTGTTGAAGCTTCGACAACAGGAAAGCTAGCGCACTCTTTGTCAGCGGTACATGTCTGGCCAAGCGTTTTCCACCTTTGGCAGATCGAGCTCGCGGTGTCACAGTATAACCCGATACGACAATTGTCACTGGGCGAAAAATGAGCATGTCGTTCTCAGAATGATGCACAGACGGAAGACTCAACCGTGAACGAATATCGATGAACTCGCCATTCAAGCTGTAAGATGTGTAGGGCGTATTCTCGTGGATGCAAGCGTTTCCTTCAGTGGCGTTGGCCCACCTAAGCAAGTTTTTTGAGCTCCCTGGGCTGCTTCATCACGCATGAATGTGTCCGATAACTTACATGCACTTGTTGAGGAGACAAATTGCACCCTCCACGTTGAGACCAAAGTTTGTGGTGTCAGCGAGTTCTCGAGAGTTGGGGGGCGGTTGGCATTGATCTATTTCCATGGTGAGCCGGGCGCACAAATCCGCGAGGTGACGATAGCTTACCGTCGCGGTTGAGTTGGCAATCCCCATCGACAGGGATTTGGTCTCGACAGTCATCCATTTCATCAGGGCAGAACTGGCCTGTACCACACTTCCTAGGCAAGGTGTCCTCAGGCTGATAACCGAACGGAAACTCGTCGCGGCGGCATCCTCTCTTCTGGCAAGTTCCCCTGGCGCTGCAGTAGGTCCTGGAGTCACAGTAAAGGCAAAGCTCGGGCTCGTGCTACGGACTTGGAGACCATCGAAGTTCCATCTGATGAGGATTTTGAGGTTGATGATGAGCTAAAAAACTAGTTTCCCCACCTGAAGATCATTCGGCTTTCGGGTGTGGGTCGGTATTGGTATGGCCGCCGCCTGTTTGTAGACTTTTCGCAACTTCTTTACTGCCTACCTCTACCACTGTTTCTCTTCTTTCAAATATGCTCTCCGATCCATTGACTCGTTTTCTTGCACTTGTAGATTCTGGCTCCACTCACTGTTTTGTCGATAAAGACTTTATCTTGGCTCATGGACTGAGTACGTACTCTGTACCGCCCATGCAATTGACTCTCTTCGACGGCTCGTCCAACTCCTACATCACTGAGGCCATCGACCTCGAATCCCGATTCCCCTCTGGCGACTACATGACTATCACATTTTTCGTCACCACTCTTGATCTCACTTGCTCTGTTGTTCTCGGTCATGACTTCCTAACCCGCTTCAATCCGTTGATTGACTGGGTTACGGGCCAAATCCAATTCCGAACGCCGATCAGAGGATCACCTGCTCCGACAACCCTCCTAACGCCGTCGAAAACCTCCCCCTCCAACCCCGAACCCCGGCAACCTCTGCCAAAACCGACAATAACCAAGCAACCAGCACCTAATCCTCCAACTCTAAAACAGTTGCCGCGGGATTCAACAGCTAAAGCTCAGTCTTGTCATCAATCCCGAACGCCGATGATTGAGGAAATCTTCGATGACCCTCCAATCCCGGCTACTCCCTCTAATCCCGAGCCTCTGGACTCCTCTCCAGAACCCCTCTCAGAATCCCTGCCCAACGGCGTTCCCAGAGTCTCTCAGGTGAACGCTGCGGCATTCAAGGCAATCTCTCGTCTTCGGGGAACTACTGTCTATCAGTTGGTGATTCGACCTGAATCAGCCAAGGCCAAAGCGACGTCCTGTACGGCGTTCAATCCCGATCTGGCCAAAGTACCGGAGGAATACCACGAGTTTGCCGACGTCTTCAGCAAAGGACGCGCTGAAACACTTGCCGAACACCGCCCTTATGATCTTAAAATTGATCTCGAGGAGGGAGCAAAGCCACCAGTTGGCGGTATAATTCCCCTCTCTCAAGCTGAACAGCTAACGGTCAAAAAATTTATAGATGAACATTTGGGTATGGGATTCATCCGATCCACCAACTCCCCTCATGGTGCCCCGGTACTCTTCGCAAAGAAAAAGGATGGTTCACTCCGTCTTTGCGTTGACTACCGCGGTTTGAACAAAGTCACCAGGCGGGATAGGTACCCCCTTCCTCTGATCGCCGATTTACTGGATGCCCCTAAAAAGGCCCGGTATTACACCAAAATCGACTTGCGGCATGCCTACCATCTGATTCGCGTTCGCGAAGGTGATGAATGGAAAACGGCGTTCAGGACTCGTTATGGGTCTTATGAATGGCTGGTCATGCCGTTCGGTCTTACCAATGCCCCAGCGGCGTTCCAACGGTTCATGAATGATATTTTTGGTGACCTTATTGACAAATGTGTTATAGTCTACCTCGACGACATCCTGATCTACTCGGATAGTCTAGAAGAACACAAGAAAACAGTCAAAGAGGTCCTACGCCGACTCAGAGCAAACAAGCTCTATGCCAAAGGCGAGAAATGCGAATTCCATGCTGACACCGTTGAATATTTAGGTTACATCCTGTCACCGGACGGTCTCAAAATGTCCGAAGACAAAATCAAAGTGATTCAAGATTGGCCCGAACCCCGAAAAGTCAAGGATGTTCAATCATTCCTGGGGTTCGCCAACTTTTATCGCCGCTTCATCATGAACTATTCCGACATAGTGGTTCCCCTTACTCGCCTCACCAGAAAAGGTGTGAAATGGGAGTTCAATCCCGCGAGTAAGGCGGCATTCGAGAAACTAAAGCGTGCGTTTACTACTGCTCCGGTATTGTCTCACTGGATTCCAGATAGGCCTATGGTGATAGAGACAGATGCCTCAGACTATGCACTGGGCGCCATCTTCTCTATCTATACCGATGATGGCGAAATTCACCCAGTGGCATTCCATTCTCGCACCTTCGCGAACGCCGAACTCAACTACGACGTCCACGACAAAGAACTCCTCGCTATTCATGAGGCGTTCAAAGTCTGGTCTCGGTATCTGGACGGCTCAGGTTCACCCATTGATGTCTTCACAGACCACAAGAACCTTGAGTATTTCACCACCACAAAGATACTGACTCGACGTCAAGCCCGATGGTCGGAATTCCTTTTGCAGTTCAACTTCACCATCNATTACCGCCCTGGACGACTTGGAGCGAAACCCGACACCCTCACCAGGAGATGGGACATGTACCCCAAGGAAGGTGAAAACTCTTATGCAAAGGTAAACCCTCAAAACCTACGACCCATCTTCAACGCCGAACAAATGCGCTCTTCCCTTCGCCCCCTATGGCTACCGCTTCAGCTACTGGATGCTGTGAAGAAATCACCGTATTCATCCGCCCTCAGAGAACAAGACATCGTCATCGCACTCAAGCCTTCGTTGGTCATGCTGGTATACGTTCTCCCAGTGTGTTATGAATCCCTGGACAAGAACAATATCACTCTTGCCGCGGGACTATTAGGTGGATATTTAGATGGTGTCTCCGTGGCCTCGGATACTGCTAAGATCCGAACCCTTGAGAGCCTTCGACGACTGTTCAAGGACACTCAGGCGCGTCCTACGTATGTCTCTCTCAAAATCTCCTTGTTATTCCGTTGATTGACATTCCCCTAGGTCTGGTGCCGTACTGGACGTGATCGAGGAAGGAATTCCAGGCGTCCCGATCGACTTCATGCAAGATATCCTCCCTAGTCGTGCTGAACTAGACGAACAGTTGGAGCTGCTCCACGCCGAACCCGCTCATCGGAGCCTCGCACTCGTCGACCCCATCGTCTCCGATACTGATTCCGAGGACGCAGCGGCGCCGGCTGACGCTGGGTTGTCGTATGCTAGGATTATCACTACCCTTTTGCGGTATCTAAGGGACAAACCCGCCGTCGTTGCCGACAACCTGTGGACTCTGCGCCACATTCTGGCCTTGTCCATATACGCGTCAGATCTGCGGGATATTCCACATATACCCAGCCCAGTGTTTTCCGGTCTGGACAGTACTGGTGGAGTTTTGGCACGTGTCGTACGGGAATGTGATGACGTTTTGCAGAGTTCGCTTTTAGGTGGTGCAGGGGATTGGCGACGAAAAGTCATCGATGCTGTTCAGTCAGGGCAGTCGAGCTCTTTGGCAGGTCTGTCTGCCTTTGTTGCCGAATCAATCGTGCTCTCGGTCAAGGAGGAGACACAAAGAGATGCTCGCATCTTATCTCGTGTACTTACGTGCGTCCTTCAAGATGTCACAGCCGATGAAGTCGACCTTTGGATTGGCCTAGCCAGGAAGCTTGAAAAGACAGGTGAATACAACCATGCCTTGTTTATCGCCATCTCTGATGATTTATCGCAGCCCCCGTCACATCTCTTGTCTTGCTCAGAGCCGTTTCCGGCTGCAACGTTGAGTCTCCCAGACTTGAACGATACAGGAACGAAATTGCCGCCAATATCACTGGTGTACCCCCTTCCAAGGCGGATACGCAAGGCCTGTCGCTACTTCGCAGACTTATCGCTCTGACACCGGACCCGGAATCTGACATCATATTCCTACCTCAGCCGCGAGCGGTCTCCCTTGTGAAAGCCTGTCAACAATGGGCTACGTCAGATGATGCTGATGCCGGGGAAGAGGTGGAGTGTGAAATGACCGAAATCTTCATCCATGTCGCGCCGATTTTGCAGAACGTTTCCGGTACCCATTGGGATTTTATAATGGACGTGGTAGAGAACAACCTGGAGGTATGCTCCCAGCGTATTCTGCGCCTTCACTTCAGTCTCACAGATTGATAGGTCAGCTCTCTTGACGATGCTTCTACATTGGTTACTCTCGGGCGTACTCTCCGTCTTGTTGGCGTTATCGAAGACCTGAGCTCCACAAATAAAGCGCTACGTGCTGTTTGGCAAGAAAGACGACACGCTGTTTACCGGACCCTTCGTGATCTAGCAATTCCCCACCTTTGTCAGTGACTACTTTGGTACCGAGCTCTTTATGACTAACCCACCCCTCAGCTCGCGAAACACCATCGGTGCCACGATCCATCTGCCTCAAGATTCTGCTCACTTTGCTCCAAGAAATCCCCGACTCCTTGCTTGATGAGACCACTCTAGGAAAGGTCAGGCCGCCCCCGAATGATCATTATACCAGTTTAACTGATCCTCCGGATGCGCTGGCAGATCTGTCATCTCCTTGACGATGACTCTTACGAGGTCCAGAAGCTAGCGTATGGCCTGACCCAGAAAGCGTCAAGGAAGCGCACCGAATTCCTTGTGATCGAGGCCGGGGTCAACGCTGATGCTGACCTGAAGGTAGAGCTCCCAGATGAACTCATGTTTATACTCCGTCAAGAGCTGGCATATCAAGATCGTGAACAACACGCGTCGGTGAGTAACTTCGACCATAGCATGGATGGAAGTGCCTGACACATTGTAGCGTGTATTCACCCATTTACTTGGATGGATGGTCATGTTTGACCTATTCATCGACTCGGTAAGTGTTTGACAATCCCAGCGGTAGGTGATCTCGGGCTCATCATGTCTATGTAGTCCCTGAAAGTCCGGTCAGCATACATCGAACAGCTCCGTGGGCTCGGGGTCATTTCGGCCTACTTCATCCCAAATATGTTCAATCTCCTCGGTTTACCCGATGGCATTGCTCGTTCTTTCAAGCTGGAACCATGGGGCGTTGATGAGTTCTATGTTCAACGTCAGTTACCTCCTTATACATCATTCCTGTTTCAGCGTGGACTAACCAACTCCCGTTCCCTTAAGACTACCAGCCGGATGAGCCATTCAGCTTATCGGTGCTCTCAGCACACCTTTATTATCGCTCGCTGTTGAACATACCTAACCTTATCTACTCGTGGGTCCTGGACTGCAAAGATCGCCAGTTGTCGACTGCTATCGCGTCATATACATCTTCGCACTTCTCTCCAGTCATCATCCAGTCTGAGCTCGCTCATGTCAAAGATCCAGAGGCCACGGCTGACTTGATCGATGACGCGTTCAAGATCAAAGTTGCGACAAATATCAACGAAGTTACGGCCATATACACTGTAGACGAGCAGCAGCTGGAGATCAAGCTCAAGATACCAATGGACTGGCCGCTCCACCGCATCGAGGTCAAGGACAACAAAACTGTTGGTGTGGATGATCGGAGGTGGAGGGCTTGGGTCTTGGGAATCCAACAAACAGTTTGGTCACTGGTAAATCATCCGTCACATCTTCTTTATCTATTTGATAAACGCATGTTGACCCACTGTACCAGAACGGTCACATCCTCGATGGCTTGAGTGTCTTCAAGAAGAATGTAGCCCTCCATTTTGAGGGTCAAGTCGAATGCGCGATTTGCTACTCGTAGGTGGACATCCTTCGCTGTCCAGTACACCCGTTCACGCCTCTGGTTTAGCATCATCAGCGTTGTCGATGGTAACTTACCGAAGAAGCCATGTAATACTTGCAAGAACCGGTTCCATGCCGGATGTTTGTACAAGGTACGACACCCATTTTCCCATGACCCGTACATGACCGCGATCGTCTAATAATGTTGGACAGTGGTTCAGCACCAGTCATTCTTCAAGCTGCCCGCTATGTCGTTCGGACATCATATAACAGCTTCTTTTTCCATGAAATGTTTAAATATCCACTCAGAGAAATTATTAATCTGTATAAGCTCGACTAATGTTTCACCGTCCATGATGCCGTCTCAAATCTGAACACAAGAGGACCAAATTACGCGCCGCTTCCAACCCTGAGGCTTACCAATGGAGTCACGTTGCTCATCACGATTTGTGACCGACCGCGATTGTGACCGCAGACCATTCCTTGTCCCAGCGTCCCAACTTGTCTCTGCGACGGATTCTCCGACAAATGGCCCTCAGCTTTCTCTTCAAGAAGGTAAACTCGCTATCGAAGGAATACCCTCCGCTGAATAGCGTGGAAATTAGCCTACACTTCTACCTACTCCCCGCGGCGACGACGGTGAATGGGTGTACTTCGATGGCACCAAACGAATCAGTCGAATTGCAACGAACGAACATGAATATACCTCGCGCCATGTTTTCGCGAAGGGGAATCCTTACACGGGGATAGGCAAGAAGTCAATGGTCACCCGTGCGTATCAGTATTGGCCTGTTCGCAGCTGACTCATAAGGAACCACCCGCAGCTCCTTACCACTATCACATATACCAGACGGAGATTTTCAAACCTGTAAAGTCGCCTTGCTTCGCTCTGAGCCACTGGGAACCAACCGCTAATCAATAGACCCGCGGTGTGATGTGCTACCTGCTGGAAGGAAAAGAATATAAGGCACAGCCTGGCGAGACTGTCCAAGTAACCCCAGGTCTGCGACACACGGTTAGCGTCGAGTGTACCATTCTCTTCGCCATGCATTACCTGACGATGTTTTTTCTGTAGTTTTGGTCAGACCCCGATGCCGAAGAAGGCCTGGATGTGGAAATAACTGTGAAGGGTGGCGATAGGAAAGGGTGAGCGTGCGTTCACAATCACTGGCGCAAGTCTGACGGTCGGATAATACAGGCTGGACGAAGCGTTTTTCCATAATCTCTTTGGTTATATGGACTCGATGAGGCAACAAAACAAGCAGCCGAGCATTTTCCAGCTTCTGGCGTTTATGGACGCTGCTGATGTTGTCGTCGCAGAGATCCCCTTGGGTTTAGGTTGGCTCGCCAACATCGTCATAGGTAAGCCTCCATCGTTCCTCAGATTGTCGCTTCTTACCTAACTCCTGCGAAGGCCGCTGGATTGGTCGTTACTTGCTGGGCTATCAGTCGTCTTATAAGATTTACGATGAAGGCGTGACTGATTGAGCTCTATTTTCGCTTCTACTTCTCTTTTGCACCTGTCTGCCTATGTACCTTAACAGTTCAAAACTTTAAGGTGTAAACTTGATAGAACTGTGGCCTGTCCTCAAAACAAGGGGGACGGATACGCCAACTTCGCATTTGAAACATAGACGGTGGATACCTCTAAATATCGAAACCAGCACTCAGGTGACCGTACTGCTAAAATCAAGCTCCACCTGAACAGACATACTGAGCAGATCAATCTGTCTTTTTGTCACCGTAGACTGACTAATGCGCAAGGCATGCAGGGAACCATTCATCTGCTGTCGTTTCTGAAGTATGTTTCGTAGCTCAGTCACATACCTCTCTCCATCCGAGGCGATCAACCAATTAACACCCGTAATTGACAAAACCTCTAGAGCTGCGTTATGCAGCGTATTTGAAGGCCCAGATTTGAGAGATTTGCCAAGGATAACAGGCGCGAAGTTCGGCTTCCCATTGATGATATTAAGTATTTTGAGTCTTTCGAATATTTGGCATATGCGCGACCACGATAACAGCGAAGTGGCCTTGACATCGCCAGGGTCGTCAATCGTAAGTTCGGTGATCTGAGTCTTGGGTAAGATTGACGAGCAGATGTCGATGTATTCGCGCATCCTTAAAGCAAAGGGAAGACGTAGCTCTAGAATCAAACCTTCAGCGACGCGGGTACTTTGCGATACGCTGAGCCGGTAGTGATCGTGACGGACAATCATGGTCACTTGCTTCGCCAGACTCCACTGGAAAGTGGATGAAAGAAGGGTGCACAACGATTTGACACCTAAAACCGCATCATGCGTCGTAATTCCAGGTTTCTTGATCGTGAGACGACCTGAGAATGATCCCGAGGACTGCCGCGATCCCTTCTCGATGCGACGTTCGAAAGCGATCATCGACTCGTCTGATTCAAGGATGACGCGCCGCAGTTTTGGTAGAGTTGCCGTATCATCGGTGGCACTTGGTACAGCCTCAAAAATATTCCAAGCTGGTTCCATGACGTCGGTGATCTTATCACCGAGCCAAATGGACTCGATATTGGGAGTATGCGCGGTGAATTCGATGAGCCAACTCAAGGAAAGACCGCCAAGAGCAGAGCAATGGACAAACAGGTTCACAAGGGACGGGAGAGAGGGTATGTCTGTCGGGATCAGGACGTCAATCAGGTCAAGCGTCTGGATGGATGATATGGCCTTCGAAGAGAGCAGTGTGCTGGAAAGACAAGGAACATCTTCGAGGCGCGCCTTGGTAAACACACTCTCAAGCCTCAGGATCCGTAGCGATGCTACGTTGATTTCGTCAAGCATCTCAAAGAATGAGTCCAGAAAATCGCGGTGGTAAATCCGGTGCGTCAGATATAACTCTTCGATCCGCGGCCCATGGGGAAGGAGTCTTTTCAAAAGGTCCAGAACATAATCTTCATCTTCCACACATGTGAGGCCGTTATCCACGCCTACCAAGTCATTGATGGGGAAGCAAACACGCAATGGCGCCTGCATCGACATTTGCACCATTTTAGAAAGTTGTAAGCAGCCAAAGTGGTAAGAGGGAGCGAAAATAGCCCAGAGCCGGGGAGTATTGTAGATGACCCGTTGCCACTGGCTGCAAACACCAAAAATGTTCAGATACCTCTCCGGATTGGCTTTGAAGATGCGCTGTTCTTTGTATACCACAAAGATGTAGCTTAGTATATCGTCTGGGAGCTGGCCCATGACGCTAAGCGTATTTCGGCGACGGCGAAGCTGAACGATGGCAGCCTCATGTTTGGCTATTTCTTCATCAATGGCTCGTTGAGTCGAGAGTCCAAATCCGAGAAGCTGAGGCTATAAAGCAAGACACAAATTAAGCCTACGCACACCGATAATTGAAGAAGTTGATGACAACGCACCATATGCTTGAGATGCTTTCGAGAAGGAAGGAATTTGAAAGCCCTCTTCTAGGAAAAACGCAGGAAAAACGTGGTTGAACGTTGAACGTGGGGTACGATGGAGCGCTTAGTATGGCGCTGGGTCGGTCCTCTTTTCTCAATTTCACAGTTTCTGTACGACAGACGCGTCTTTACGCGTCTTAACTCTCTGAGACTCTCTAACGACCTACTTCGTATGTTATCCTCGCAAATGCATCGCATTTTCCTCATTTCCGAGCTGCTACGCGAAATTCTTGGCCAAGTCGCAGAGGAGGATCGGCGCTCATGCCTCTTCGTATGCAAATCATGGTCAAATCAAGTTTTGGACATTCATTGGCAGAATGTACACCATCCGGAGGATCTCCTTCGCCTTTTGGTACCAATGAAACAGAGGGAAAACGGGCAACATGTGCGTAACATTTGCATGGTTTGAAGAAAGATTCTGACTAATTGCGAAAACGACAGTACTTTTTCCGCACACTCCAGAACGTTGATTGGTCGCGTTTCTTCTGGTACTCTTGCAGAGTCAAGTGCTTTTCCGTGGGCGCAGACGATCTGTCTCCTGCGGTTTATACAGCAATCCGCCGCTACAAGCCATCCGACAGGCTTTTGCTTCCGAACATGACCATATTTTTCTGTCCTTGTAGCCCCGACATCTTCGACCTCTTTTGCCATCCCAATGTCGCATTTCTACGGTTAACAAACTCGGACGACGGATTGGAAAAGGCTGACCGTGTTCGATCCTTCTTCTCCGACCTCCCCAGCAAGGTTCCGCGTCTTGAACACTGGATGACTCGAATTGCTCAGGAAGGTAGCTTCCAACAGGTAGAGAGCAGTATCGCGCAAGCCATTACCCTGCTCCCTAACCTAAAAACGATATCTATCCATCCAGAATGGACCACTCCCCTAGTCACGGACGCAATCCGCACACGCTCTCATCTTCGCAAACTTGATGCTTACGATGATTGGGAGGAACCTGGCCTGCTTCCCCCGCAACTTCCTGTTTTCGCTGAACCCCTGGGGCCCAACCACTTCCGCTGCTTGAAAGACATGACCATCACCATGGGCTTTGAGCAGGCGGTCCGTTGTTTCGGCCCTGGTCAGTGCATCCTTAACAAAGTGACCAGGTTCAAGATGAATTCAAAATACTTCGAGACGGCGGAGACGTACAGTCGCATGCTAGCGCTACTTCCTCGCGTTTTCCCCAACGTGTCGGAGCTCTACCTCGACGCGAATTCGGACTTGGTCCCCGAAGACATGCTTGGATCAAGTGTCACCTTCAACGATTTACGACCGTTACTTTCCCTCCAGCAGCTTACCAAGCTGTCGTTATACCATTCCATGCCGTTTCAATTCTGTAGGACGGACCTGAAACTGATCATTTCTACCCTCAAACATCTCAAAAAACTGAACCTAAATTCTCAGCCTACGACACGGTTACAGACGAGCCTCCACCTTTCCGTCCTCTCCGAGCTATGTTCCAAAGGAATCTCCCTCCAAGTCATCGAATTGTACGTCGAACTATCGCCGTCGCGGCTCTCCAAGGACCATCGTCAAGATGACCAGCAACTTCATCCGGCACTGCAGCTCCTCTTCATCGGGGCTCCAGATTTGATGCCTGATGACATCCCTGCTATTTCCAAATATCTCAGTCGTGTTCTTCCAGATGGCTTCGATACGAAGATGGGCTTTCAATCAAATCTCCATTGGGAGGAGCCAGATGTGTTTGAGAAGCTCCGAGTAGCTCTCCTTGACGCTCAACGTCCGTAGAACATCGGGCGCGAAGTCCGTTTTGCCAGGCCTCAAGAGAGGCGGTCACGGTCATCATCTCTGGTCACTGGTGGTCTGCTTCGCCCGTTGATAGACGCGATGAGGACGTTTCTTGTAAACCCCCTCCCCCGTTACAATTTTTGTATATATATAGCACTTCTTTGTACACTTTCCAAGGCCTGGGCCATTGTTAAGAACGACCGCCCACCAGAAGTCGGACCAAAGCCATCCCGCCGTGGGATGGCATCGGAAGAAAAGGCAGATTACCTCACTGCTTTCCCGCAGAATCGTTTTCGCGTTTGTCTCTGGATTGAAGAACGATGAACGGTGTTCACCGATGTCAAGATCAGTTTGACTGAACTTGATTTTGTTCTGTTGCGATAGGAATACATGTGCTCAACGAAGGCTACGGTGAATACGGGTGGATGTTGGGATATCTAAAGCAAAGGGGCGCCTGTATGAGGACGGCATGGATGAGCGCAGTAAAAATGGAATGGTGGATGTGAGGAAACTTCACCTAAGTACGTGTTTGAGCTGAGACATGCATGGTGTACCAGGTTCAATGCCTTGAGGGCATCTTTACCGTTGATGACGCAGGAGATGTTTATTTCGCTTGCGCCTTGACTCATCATCTCAATGTTCACATTGTACTTCGCGAGCACGGAGAATAAACGACCAGCGGTGCCAATTGTACTCTGCATACGTCGCCCAATCAGAGAGAGAACGGCCATGTTTTGGTGGACGGCGACGACCTAGAGTGACGGATAGTATGACGTCAGGGAATGAGATAAACGAGAGATGAAGGAACGACTGACCATATCGCGTTGTTCCAGCTCGGACAGAAGGCGATGAAAGTCTTCTGAAGTGCTATCAACGCGGATAGCGATGCTAACGTGCATTGCACTTGTGCTGAGCAACTCAACGTGAAAACCAGACTGGTTCAAGGTACCGAAAACCTCGGGTATGAACGACGTCGAGCCAAGTCCGTACATTGAACTGACTTCCAAGACCTGGACGTCCTCTTTGATAGTCACAGCCGTAGGAAGCTTGGGATCCCGATGTTGCCATCCGGGCGCAGCGCAGTCGGCTACTCGTCTCCCCTGGATAATTTCCGAAGGAGTACTTCGCTGCGACGTTATGCCTTCAGGGCGAGGGTGGATTAATGTACCCGCGACACCAGAGGATTTCGAACTTCGAATTCGGACGGGTATGCCTTGACGTAATGCCTGGATACGAATGAGGAACACGGAAATCAGATATCGAACGGTACGGCTGCTCAACCAAATGCCGTGGTTAATTTTACCTGTTTTACAGCGATGTTAACCGACTGGTCGTAGGATCCGTCCATTGCGAGTTCCGCCCATTCCCCTGATGAAACCATGGGGAGCAGCTGGGCCATGGGCACCATGGTTGGATTGGCAGTGTACAACCCATCCTGCGCTCCTATGAACTGCAATTCAGTCGCAGAGAGGCCTGTCGCCACCAGAGACGCTAGAAGAGCTGAAGGTAGACAGCGGGCGACTCCGTCGTGACTTTTACTACCTGTGTTTATCAAGCGTTAGTCGAAAGACGAGTGCGTCATGCTGGAACCGTACCGAGAAGGACTGTGCGTTTCAGTGTAGTTTCGAGAATGCGTCGTGAGATTGCTTGAGCTAGGTGGCTGAATACGCCGACATCATTGAGGCTGACGATCCATTCGCTTGAGTCGGGAAGAGTTGCTTCCAAGGCCAAGTATTCCATGTCCCAGATCTGAAGGCCGGGTGTCATCGATAGAAGCAGATAAAATGGAAGTGAGACATACGTGATTCTGCTCTAAGAGCTCAGCAACTTGATGGCGAAACTCATCATGCGTTTGGGTCTGTTGTGGATCGACAACAATGACTCGACGCGATCTAAAAGGCATCAGCGACAGCAGATGTGAAAGGCATGATATCTACAACTTCGGTACGGTCCGTACACGCAGCAGTTCCGCCAGTGTCTCATTCACCGTTGTACAGCTGAGGTGCTGGACAACCCATGCAGACGACTGGTCTTCTTTCGGAGCCAAAGCAAAGGCCATGCTTGTTGATAAAAAGACCGGTTTCGAGCTTTTGGTGGTAGAGAGGGATGTGGGTGGACGTTTATTATACGCGCAAAGGGAAAGATCCGAACGGACTGCTTATGTCTCAGATGATATCTTTATCAATCCGAGACAAGGGTTGCTCTTCAAACGTTCAACAAAGCATTTCGTAGCCTAGATAGATACGGCAATTGGATCCAAAGCCTAACGCTGACATTCAGACACAGTCCACGGTGCAGATTCTGAGGAACGACAAAATATTACGAACAACCGAATTTCATGAAATTCATGCCCGATAGCGGTAGTGCTCCTTTTCTCAGGGACAGTCGGCGAGGAAATGACTTGAACCAACGAGTCTAGTGGCAGATAGCGGCATGGCAGGAGAAGGCAACGTTTGCCCAGCCCCTGAATCACGGATTTGTGATAAGTAACACGTCAATTTGTGACGCGTCGCGTTTGTGACTTGTGATCCACTTTCCCTCCGCTCCCTCATCCTTTCCTCCCGCTATCATATATCATCCCTCACAATATTCCGTACGCGAATTGGCATTGCTTCTCGGAACCTAGAGAGGGTTATGTGAGCTCGAACTCCTATCTGTAAGTTAATGAGCATTCGATGCCTAAACATGAACTAATCAAACTATCTCGTAACCTAGGTATATTCTGCCCTATCGTAGCATTAAGGTCGTACCAGACGCACCCGACTGTATCCAAGCTTGCTCGTAAATGATACCAATACCCAAGCGCTCGAGGAGTCCATTTTCAGTCATTTTCCGGACGGCCATAACATAAAGGAAGCAGGCAGAATAATATGGCCCATACGTTTCCTCGCTGTAGAGGTCTGTTTCTCCATTACTGCGAGAGATTGCCACAAACTGAATAATTGATGAAGAGGACGGTGTATCTGACCCCAGCCAGACCTTGCCCGCCGGAGGCGAATTTTCGGAAGATGGAGGAATGATAGAGAATACGCTGTAACTGGGGTCTTGACTATTCTCTCTCTCGCGARGGCTTTTCACACGGAACACGGTGGTGGTGCTGTAGAACACCAGCGTCCCATCAGTCAGGTCAATAGCTGGTCCGACTTCCACCCTTCCCTCAGGTGGTGAGTACGAATTCTTGATCTGAGGTTCTTCAGGAAACTTCATGCCGTAAATCTTTCTAACGTGTATCTCTTCTAGCCGGCCATTGGTCCACATATACCAATGTTCAATCAGAGACTGTGCGACTCTGGCATGTGTCTGACTTGTTGACCATTGGTCGCTGTATTGCACTCCTCCGCTCCACCCGGCCCAAGACCATGACGGCCACGGACATCCCTTAGGAATATCTCGTCTTCGGCGGACCTGCCCTTGGGATGGATGCCAAAGGATAGCGTGGTCGAGATCACTAATCGCCATGCCGTAGCGGAAAGCTTTCGCTGGTTCTCCGAGTTTGAATCCCTTGGCAATAGCATTTGTCAACGCGGGTATCGCGTCGATGGCATCAGATTCATTCGTAAGTGCACGCTTGGTGTATTGTTCAACGGCTGACGTATAACCAGCAGTGTATTCGTGTCTCATCGTCGTCGGCGCTGATGAGTATGTGAAATTCCCTGCGCCAGTATACCTCAACGGGTGGTATGATCTAGGGAGACGATTTGCTTCCGCGATGATATCCTCGCTCCACACGTCTTTGGCGCACTCGAAGTAGACTTGATGCTCGGTGAAGAATAGTCTTCGGCGGGATAGCATGACTTCTTGGTACGTCCAACCTCTTGTCCCCCAAACTGACTGGGCTAATGACTCTAAGATAGTCGGCAGTGGGACGGTTAGATGGAGATCTTGTATGACTTCGACTCGCTGCCCTCTGGACCGGGAACCACGGCGTAAACCGGGGAGTCCGGCGTGGGCGTTGTGCCCGCCCACCGCAAAGACGGTCAGGATTGCACTTCCGTAGATCAACTCCAGACCCCATCCAAACTTGCTCGTATACTATCCCAATCCCACATCGCTCCAACAGCCCTCTCGACCTCTCATTGACCTCTCGGACAGCCATCACATAGAGGAAACATGCAGAGTAATGAGGTCCATATGCTGCTTCATCGTGGAGCTTTGCGTTGCCCGTGCTGCGAGAAAGAACCACAAATTGCACCAATGAAAGAGACGGTGTATCGGATGGTAACCAGGCTTTACCAGCAGGCGCCGAAGTGCTGGCTGATGGAGGGATGAGGATGTATAAACCATATCCTGAGTCTGTCGTGTTTTCCAGTTCCACTTCGTCAGCTTTCTCAACCCTCAAGAAGCTGGTCGCGCTGTAGAACACCAGCGTCCCTTCACTGGATACTTCAAGCTGATTCTCCACCTCCACTTCTACCTTTCCGCTGGGCAATATGTAGGGTTTCGTCGCAGCCTCAGCAGGTGAGTCATCCAGGAACTTGATTCCGCGGATAGGTCTGACGCCCATCTTTTCTAGTCGTCCGTCGGTCCAGATGTACCATGATTCAACCAAAGAATCCATGATCCCGGAATGAGTTTGTGTCGTTGACCATGGGTCACTGTATCTTACTCCACCACTCCAGCCTGCCCAGGCCCACGACGGCCACGGCTTTCCCTTAGGTATATCCCGTCGTCTATGTTCCTCTCCTTGCGATGAATGCCAAAGCAGAGCGTGGTTCAGATCCGTCACGACCATGCCATACCGGAATGCTTTGCGAGGTTCTCCCAGTTTGAACCCTTTCGCAATAGCATTCGTTAACGCCGATATCGCATCCACCGCGTCCAACTCGTTTGTCAACGCGCGTTTGGTGTACTGTTCCACTGCTCTGGTATATCCCGCCGTGTACTCATCTTTCCACACCGTGGGCATGGACGAAAACGTGAACCCCCCTGCGCCAGTATACCTCAAAGGGTGACGTGACCTCGGCGAGCGCTTCCCTTCCGCCACGACGTCCTCACTCCATACATCCCTAACACACTCCCAATAAACTTGTTGCGGAGTGAAGAAGATTCTTCGTCGCGACAACATGACTTCCTGGTACGTCCATCCTCTTGTTCCCCAGACTGATTGTGCTAATGTTTGTCGTATGGTAGGGAACGGGACGGATAGATGAAGACCTTGGATGACCTCAATGTGCTGCGTTTTCTTTCTTGAACCCACGCGCAACCCAGGCAGTCCAGCGTGAGCGTTATGCCCACCCACTGCGAAGATTGTGAAGAGTGCACTGCCATAGATCAACTCCATGACGCCAATCTGCACGCGTTTGTCTTCGTCGCTGTCCTGGATCATACAAATTGCGTCAACCCAGAGGAACCGTGTCACTGCGAGTTCACGGCAGAAGAGGATGGAATCCGAGATCGTGGCTGGGAGGATCGAGCTATCCAAACCCCCAGGTCGACGTCGATCTTCGAAGTTCTCCCTCATCGTTTGGTATTCCGCGCCGACTCCGCCCCAGACGTAAGATAGAGCGATGAACCGACATCCTCGTGGCGCAGGTACGATAGACATAGTTTCGATGTCAATCATCCTGACCGTCTCGGGCAACTCTTCTCCATSCCCTCTCCNACCAAACCCGCTCGCRAGMRTCACTGGGRTMGCGWNTGNCTAATTCAGAAGTAATTTTCTGGTGAANNCCNTGGGCATGTAAACTGAGAAGTTCGGGGTTAGGAGGTCGAGGCGGTGGTACGGTAGTTTGGTTAATGACAGGAAGTTGAGAAGGAGTTGTGACAATTATAGCGTCGTCCTGATCTAACAAATTTGGAGGCGGAATGGAGGGAGGCGGCGGAGGTGGAACCATCGCTACAGATGGAGGCATGGTCTGGGAGGTAAGTTGTGATGGCAATTGGGTGTATGGCAAGGTCGACGCAAGCGGGGGTAACGGGGGCACAGGAGGCGATGAGGGAGGAACTGTTGATGGGTGCGATGGCGGAGACGTCATCCAGTATTGATGGGAGGAGTTGGCAACATGAGAAGATGCATTGGTAGTCGCGGGGACGGGGTTGAGATGTCTGTACACTGGTGGAATGGAGTGGTAGGTAGCATGAGGTTGGTGATACTGAGGTAGGCTAAGATCGCCTGGGAGTGGTGGAAGTGGAGGCGGTGAAGCGGGAGCTGATGTGTTCTAGATGATTATTAAATTTCAACAGTCAGAAAGTCTTATTTTGAAGATAAGCGAGTTCATACTGATTGAGAAGCAGAGGGCTGTGGACTGACTACGGTTGATTGA
>JAPEVF010000883.1:0-18531 GCA_029747585.1 Pleurotus djamor | reverse complement strand
AAATAAATAAAGTAAAGTACAAGTATAATTGATAAATATCCCAAATCCAAAAACAGAACTTTGTCAGGTCGCGTGGCAACGCGCTTCCGTCTAGCGTCGGACTCTGGCTGGCCGCGACGAAGAGGTGTTGTGACGAGAATTGGTAGGTCTGGTACCTCCACCTCTAGAGCCGCTTCTCACGTTCGAATGACCTCGAGCTTTAGCCGGAGGCCGCTGCGACTGCTGCGTCTTTTGTCTGACAACGGCACGAGATTGCGAGCGATGGACAGTCTGAGTACCCCGACGCTGGGGCGTCTGCTTTGGTTTTCGTCCAAACATCGATAATAGTCGGCCGATAGGTCCACGGTTGGAAGCTTGACGGGCCTGCCTGTCTCGTTTCCACTGTCGGATCGCCCGGGCCTCCTTCATCTCTTTGATCCCTCTCCATCTCGTCTTCTCGTCATCCAGCAGAGTGCCTGTCGAATTCCAGCATATGTCCTTTCCCGGAAAATGGAAGACATACCTCGCATCTTGGTGAGCCATCCATGCATTGAAGAAGCTAAAGGTCTTTGTCGAGGGGTGCCATCAGAATGGTACTACAAGGAGCTGGTCAGTGAATTGTGCGACTTGAAATCGACGGATCCGGAGTTTCGTCGACTAGCACGTACCGAGGTCCATTCGATCTTCATGATAAGTCAGAGACGACAGGGAACAGGGAAACAGAGAATGAAAGAGAAATAGAAAATGAAAGAGGTATCTGGTGGTGGAGTAAAGGGAAGGTGAAAGAAGCGACGGGGCGTCGCCGATGTGCTGCAGTACAATAAGTAGCTTACGTAATATTAGCATGCAGGCGAACATGCTTTGGCGAGGCACGCCTTGTTTCTCGTCCATCAAAACTCGTCCACGCACGACATGCATATGGACGCGACCAAACACCTCGCTTCGAACGCGTTTTTTTGTCTTTGGAGGTATGAGCTGCATATGGTCCGAGTCATTGGGGCACGGATTCTTACAAACACTAAAATGCAAAGATAATGGTTTTTGCTTATTCCGTCATACGGATGGTCCGAGCTCGAGTCAATGCCAGTATGTTTGAAGGCTCTCCTGATATACTCCACTTGACAGTGTTTTCGATTAGGCACCATTATTCGCCAGTGTTTGTGGCGAGTATGTGGTTATGACGGAGCCAACATGCCCCGATTGAGTATTGGATATACCAAGAAAGGTACTTTCTGAACCTGTTCATGAACGCGCCTGATCTCATCGACTAGAACAGACGGAATGCTGCATAGCATCAGCGACTTGTCGCGTTACCGGCGGGAGACGCATCTTGCAAGATCCAACGTCATCTCTTCTGTTTGCTTAGCGCCCTTGGACCAAATAAGATATTGCGCCCTCTCACTGCCATTGCAGTGCCGATCACACTGCTTTAGGATACTCAACGCTTGCAATCTCTTTGGCAGCTTTCTCCAATGACGGACCTAATGCCGCTCGGACTCGGCTCAAGCTCTTCGCCGTAATGATCAAGGTGCTGCTCGATTGCATGGGATACAAAAACGCGTCGCGTCGTCTATGCATCTCCTCAGGTCCTCGACAACCCGCAGTACTCAACCATGGGCAGCACCTGGAGAAACGTAGACGCGATAATAGACGACAGGCTCTTCCTCGGGAAGTAAGCCCGTCGATTTCTTCTCGTCCCTCTGACATCATCGCTGACGATTTCCCCTTTTTCCTACTTTTTTCTGCAATAGTGTCACTGCAGCCCGCTCGTCCCGTTCTTTGACAGAACGTCGCGTCACCCACATACTCTCTGTTTGCACCGATGCGATACCCGCAGAGCTGGCTGAATCTGGCCTCACTCACATGCGCCTGCCGGTCGAGGATGTCGACTACGCTGACCTCCTGGTACATCTTCCGAGGGCCGTGCATTTTATAGACCAGGCTCTCAGAGGTGGAGGCAACGTTCTCGTCCACTGTTCCCAAGGATTGTCGAGGAGTGCGGCGGTCGTCGCTGCCTACTGTAAGTCTATCATCTTCGCCTCATTCCACCGACCCCCCGAGCGTTGATAAACTATCACAGTGATGTTTTCACATCGGGTAAATATGACTCAAGCCTTGGAAATGATAAGGCGACGTGAGTCTTCAATTACCTCGTCGCGATTCTCCCAGGCTGACCGGTACGGTACGTAGGTCGTCCTCAGATATGGGTGAACCCTGGCTTCCAAGAACAGCTCGTGCTCTACGAGCTCTGCCAGTACAACCCAGGACCTAGTAATGGGATATACGTCAACTGGCGCAACACGCTCGCGCGACACCTGCCGCGTTGATGCTTCATTTTAATACTCTTCCCGCGACGAACGGTTTCCTATTCGTTCCAAAAGTTTAGCTATATCTTTCCTCATCTCTAGCACGCATTTAAACATAGTATCATTTAATACCTACATTCTTGTCTTAGCACTCATCATCTTTGTATTTTGTCTGTATTTTTTTNGGCAATGACTCATGGCCCACCGGGCATCTTTTATGTTACAGCGGTTTTCATAAATATACGGAAAACACTTTTCGAAAAATCTCCAGCGCTCGTCCGGCGCTCGCGATGTCGATGAGTCAGCTTGTCCACGGAAACAAACATTCCCATAGGCTTGACTCTAGAAGAGGGGCTGTGTAGACGGTTCGCCAATGGCACATGAACCTTTCCCATTTGCTGCCGATAAGACAGTCTAAGATGTAGTATAGTTATCCTCAATCAGGACTGCCTGTGTTTATGGATTTCTCCTCCACCAATACCTGAGAATGAGATGGTGCTGCGATAGGAGGCTGAACCCCTGACTGGCTTAGCGCTGCTTGGCATCATTGGGCGGTCAGGAACTCCGCCGAGGCGCTGGCAACCAACAATTTTTTCGAAAAGTGTTTTCCGTATATTTATGAAAACCACTGTAATAGGAACATTCTCTGCAAGGTGGCGACATCACGCATCCTGAAAACCCGAAAGTCTACACGTCGGTGATCTTCTCATGCGTGAACACAAGGAGCGGCACACACTTGGTAGCCTTAGACACCCCCTCCGTTGCCGGCAAGGGTGGCCCAGGGTCTTCAAATACGCTTTTCCCGCCCATCCTATAACAGAGATCAACACACCCAGGAATCAAGGATTCACATACGCATCGCGGGGCGAATTCCCTCCCAGACTCAAGCATTCGAGGACGCTGCTGGTCAGGTAGACGATTTACCGCAAAGGGCTGTAATCACCCATGCACCCAAGTGGCGACTTTTGTTCTGAGGCAAGTAGGAGACGAGGAGTGGGGGTTTATATGTGCTCTGGATGAGGAGGCGATGCGTCTTTTGGGCTGGGGCTATGCCGGTTTTGTGAACGCGTCGCGCTCAACAAACTTAAAGTGGCCCGGGAGGCTTTGGTCACGGGACCGCGTTTTTCCCCTTGGAGTGTCCTTCGCTCAAGAATTTTTCCAGAGTCCAATCAGCCTCCGCTTTCCCAAATAACTCGCCGTCTCGCGCTACCTCCGGACCGGACGCATCGACTCATAGTTTCTTGCATTGCTGGAGTGAAGTCTGCTATGGCCCGGGCTCGCGTCCATCAAAGGTCCCCGAAACTGGGTCAGTCCTCTATGCTACTTCATCCAATTACCCTACGTCTTTGATACTGATATGGACCTCACGGGCCTTTAAAGTTTTGTCTCTTCAATCACGCGTAACGATCGAACTCAAGCCCATCCGACCTCATTGCGCTATCAGGTTAGAGATAACGACACTACTTCCCGTGAACGACGAGTTGATGCTATGTAGTCCCAGATAATGTGTACAATGTCATGTTCTAGACGTTCATGGCCCCAGCCATGATGGATATAAATCGGTACATCTTGAAATTACACAAGACAAGACAAGTGAATCGATCAAAAAGAAAATCATGAACCCGCTCAGCGTCACGGTGCAGCACTCCACTACCCTCTCATCTCGCTGGTTGAGCGTCGGATGTGACTAAGTCTAAACAACTCGACCAGTCAACCTCATCGTTGCAGGAACCGGTGACGACGACTCCCCATACTGGGCTTTGCTTCCAACATATTTCATTACGAATGATGCGCCCTGTTCCATGGGCACCGACAACTCGGCAGGGTCAACACCTCTTCCCCTGCCCTTCGTTCAGATTGAGCCAGATGCCCTGGATCGATGCGTTACTCCTACAAAGTGGACCACGAATCACGGTCGGGAATGTTCAAGCTCGGAAAAGACAACGTACGAATATCCGCCTTGGTACTTGCCAAACCCTTCACCCAAGCAACAGTAACGGCGCGAGTCCATAGGCCCCAAAAACTGGGGACGACCAAGACATTCTCAAGGGTGCTAGTTCCTTATCTCTGCGCTGCACGTTTCCACCCTTTGTCGAGCTTGTAGAGTGTTGAGTCCCCATGACGCTGTATGTCTGGTCTTATTGTCCCAACACAAACGAGGCAAGCCCATGCACGAGGAAGGCTAGTGGAACGAATTGACATTGAGTTGACAGGCATGAGGTGCGCACTGCGACCTGGTTGATGGAGTAACGGTCCAGTATGCTCGGCAACAACACAACAAGGACGGAAGTCGGTCGCGAAGGTGATTGACTCGATGGTGCGATAGAGTACTGGGGGGCACTGATTACTTGGGTAACGAGGGAGGGCCCAGTGCTTCTCACAAACAAACGTTGAATAAACGAATTGATTGACATAGATGCAGATGTGATAGACAACAGTGACGCAAAGGTGATTGTATATACGGAAGCTCGTTCTGTAGCGACAGTTCCACACAACATGGTAAGGTGCTCCCGACATATAATGCCGATGTTAAGACGCGAAACCCAGGGTTCGCGTGGCCCAATGCGTCTTCGTATCAGCAATGAAACCGATGGCATGTTGCTATATGTCGTCTGGATGTTTGGCTGAGGAGCAACGGGAGCTCGCTCAATGAGCCAGGCCTTGCCGACGATATGATACCACACATTACTTGACTGGCACCGTGCGTTCTGCCTGTGAAGTGCCGTTAGTTTACGTGCGCTATGAGGGGAGACGGTCTTACCTCAATCATATTGTCAATCACTCCGTCGCATCGCAGCATAGCTTGGAGGAATGCCAACTTGCCGGCGGGAAGAGTGTCGATGAACAAGGAAACTTCGATCCTCGCCGCCGTGAGCTGACAGATACTCATCGATCGTGAGGCTGCGATTTCGTATTGTTTCTTCACAATAGCTCTGTCGGTGGATTCGAACATCTCTAGGAGAAGAGCCAAGTAGGTAGCCGCGAAGAGATGGTGCGCGGACGATGAAGCGCGTGGGCATGAACCACTTTCGGTGATCCAGGTCATAATGCTGAGCGCCGCAAGGGAAGCTGACCGAGGAACGGGGGTGTGGTAGATGAGGTCCTCGATGAAAGCGTCCAGGTAGACCTTGGGCATTTCGTACTTCGGTCTTCCCAAGTGTTGAGTTGCCTGCTTGTGCAGGAAACGGGTCTGTTTCGCACAGTGAACAGACCAGTAGGTGCTCTTCCAGCCTGCGGTTCCCTGTTGTAGCCGTGGTAAGTTGGGATAGGTGACAGGAAGCGTGGACAGGCTTACAACAGGCTTGTAGGCTGGGAGTTTTGAAGACGCGTTGACGGTCGAGTTAGACATGTTGGTTGCAAGTTGACGAGGCGATATGCTTTCGTTGATTGACAAGGCCAGCTTATATAGGATTTTGGGTTAACAGCATTCTCCACTTTGCGGAATTGCATCAGTCCGTTCTGACAGTGTTATCCGAGGTGGGGCGGAGGAAGTCGACTTTGCGAACTTCGTCCCGACGCCGGTGCGCCAAACAAAACTAGGGTGCTTCGAAGTACATTAGGGGCCGATATCTCAAAGGAAAAAAAGATTGACGCACCAATTGATAGCCATGTAGCAAACATTCTTGACCACTGGTGCATAATGTTCTGATGAACTTTAGACATCAATTATGAGTTCCTGGCTGTGAGTTTATTAATTAATCTAAATTTTCACGACTCTCTGTCGATTTTCCAGATACCTGGGGAAAGGGGTTATCGGGAAGAACCACCGCACAGCCAAACGCACATCGGGGACATCCCCGGTCGTTCCGATATGCAAACATGTCACTGGCGTCATGAATCTTTGCTTAGAATGACGAAACGTATCCGCCTTCCAGAGCTATGGCGTCAGCTACTGTGTGGAAACGGTGGAACCTCAAATGACGAAGGCCCTTTCCCCTAATTCCTATCATTCGTCAGGGGAAGGGTGCTGAACGATTCGTCGGCCCGGTAGACGCCCAAGCCTTTGGCAGAAGTTCGAACTTCGAAGCAACTTCGAAGAAGGTTTATTTCTCATACTTATCTTACTCCTGCCACAGTTATTCTCAAGATATGACAACAATAGCCCTTCACATAAGTACCTTCTCTGAGATAGGATGGGCTCGACCCCACAGTGCTAGGAACCCGGGAATTGACAGAACGCGCCCCAGGCGAGTATTGACTTGAAGGCTTCAAAAAGTTCAACGTCTTCAACCTTGTTGATGTTTTCCATAGATATACTCAGTGCGCACCCTGGTCAATCTCTTTCTAATACATATATTTGATGAATTGCATGTTTTCTAGCTTTTTAGGACCCCTTCGACTGCACAAAAGACACAGAAATGTGATGGCAGCCTCTGGATCGTATGGGATAGAATGACGGTTGGGAGAAGAAGAAAGCTCAAGAAGGGACATGGACTTTGACAATGAAGAATATGCCTTTGATCCCGGTCGCGTCTCGCGTCTCTCTCTCGAGTCTCGAGCCTTGAGCTTCCGGCTCCGACGCGATCTATCTCAAGAAATACTCTAGAAGGCACCCGTCTTAAAAGCGCGTTGCGCGATAACTTCTTGGGTTTAGTCTCAGGCCACAGGCTGGCTGGGAGCGACGATTCGTGATCAGTTCTTCAAATTCCCATAACGCGAGGGAATGTACCCGAACGTCTGCCGTTCGCCATTCTGTCATCTCAACGGCTCTGATGTGCGACTCCCTTCTGAATTCATTGATATTCGGCTAAAGTGGTTGTTTTGTTTCTAGATTTGCGTACCTGTGGAGACCGTGATCCGCTCAAATGCGGCATGATACGGGGCTTGTAGGGCATGCCTATCAACTCCCCAGCTTCAATGCTCCGTGGCAGCGAAGAACACCAACTCTTCCCAGCTGGTGGCCTTCCGCGGTATGGGTCGTTCAGTCGACATGTCTTATGGTCCTGTTCGCTGGCCTCACTTCCAAGATCGATCAGATGCCTGCCGAGGCCGTTGACACTGTGTGTCCGCTCGGCAATAGAGTTCGCTGTGGGGACAGACGTTCAAGTAATAAAAGTTTGCCTCTCGTTGCTGATTCGCCCCTCTCCGCTCGCACATGTAGGCCTCAAAACTCGTCCTCACGCCTAGGTAGACCTCGAAGCTCAATTTTATGATCGATGTTCAACTGACTGAGGATACAGAAGTGTATTACGCCTGGCTTACATTTTGAACTACATGATACGACTATTGACAAGCAAGGCGAACGTAAAAAGATACACTCTCTGGGGACTAGCGACATCACGCAGCTTCGGACCCGTAAGCCTGCCATTCGGTGAGCGGGTCCCACTCAAACGGCTACTCGCGACATGGCACCTGTTACCAGATGGGATGTCCTCGGCTTCCTTGTCTGCGCTATCTCCCGCCATCCCCACCAGAGACACCCAACAGAGGAACTACAGATGCGGCAAACTTTCGTGGGGGTCGAGGTCCCACCCAGTACGGGGTTACCCCCGTATTGGTGAGGGACGACGCTTGTCCACAAGAGAGAGTATCCGTCACCTGTAAACCCAAGTGGTGGTTGCTGAAGAGAGAGGCTAGCAGGAAGACGAGGAGTTTATATAGCTTTGCGGAGAGGTGTGACGGGGCCGTTCTCTGTGTCACGATCAACGAAACTTCGTCACGCGTTTTGCTGTCACCAGATCGCTTTCCTGTTGTGGACATATTCTTGCCTTTTCCGACCTCGCTTGTTCAAATCTCGACCTATTCACAAAGGCAAAGCTGTCCTCTCAATTGCTCTCCGCCCATTTGGATGATGTCATGGCCGACATTACATCTCCACAGCACACATCTTTCTCGCCATCGCGTCAAGTCCCCTTGCGTTTCTCTCCTTCTCCCCCTCCCGCGACACTCTCCCCGCCCAAGCAGCCGACGCCGACAACGCGCTCAACAGCGTCGACATGCCTTCCCTCCTCGACGACGACAACAATGACCACAATCTACTCGCCCCACCTTCCCTGAAAGTCGACGGCTACTTGAAGCAAGTTGACGACGATACAAGCTGCTTCGGTAGCGATGGAGCTGGGCTCCATTCTCTGTTCACCCCACCTGGTAAACGCGCTCGCTCTAGGGCACCAAGTCCGTCGCCATCGCGCTGCGTCGAATCCGAGCAGTTAGACGGTGAGCAAGTCGCATTTTACCCTCACATATCCTCANTTTTTTATTCCAGACTTCTTGTTTCGCGCGCTCACTGACGACGACGCCGCAGACGAGGCTGAGGTTGCTGCATATCTTCTTGATTTAAGCGATGATGGTACGTCGTTGCTATCTTTTGATACGCATATATTTACCTTTCAATATTCAATACTCTACTTCCAAGAATCCCTATCTTAGGCGGCCTTCCTCTGTTCCTCCCACTGGTATTGCTCTGATGATCGGTCACACACTAGAAGCACGCTGAAAATGGGTGCGGCGGCCTTGCTTGCTGCTCGAGGCGATGTAATACGCGGCGCTATGAATCATCCTATTGTGCCCAGCAATCAAGTTGAAGATTAGGATCTGGGGTGGAATTTGCTCGAGTCTTCCATCATCCTTGAAGACACTGGGGATTTCTTGCTGTTATCAAGCCGCACAAACCTCATATGTGATCCTCATGTGGGTATGCATGTCAGTCCTCATTTACACTCGTCATGTCTGACCCATCCATATCTAGTATTTTGAAGGAAGTCGCCGTCAATGTTGACATACGTGATGGCCACCCCATGATCCAATCAGCGCCTATCCACTCTCATTGCCTTCGGTACCGGCTCGAAGTGCGCGCCTCAAGCTGTATCTTCGGCCGTGAATTCCCTTGCTCTACGACCTGTTGCATCCCCTTCACTTCCCTATCTGTCCGAAAACGCTACTTGTGGCGGCCTCGCTCAAGCCTCGCTCAGATACGTTTGAAACACAAGACATAGCTCCGCAATATGTTTATGTGCTAAACCACCACGCGTCGATTGCGTACCCGTATACGTATGTACGTATAAATACCTACATCCTAGAAGATACCACCCTTCAACGAATGTCCCTGCTCTTCTTACCATGTCTTCTGGAAACGGCTTTGTGAACAACGGACAAACAAGTATTGACACCTACAATGACGTCGCAGGCAACCAGCACAATACATTTATTCAACCTCGTGATGGTGAGGTATATCCACTGTTCATCGCAGGCCGTATCTCAACAACGTGACGAATGATTCTAGCAACGGATATCCTGAAGCCGTCTGCTGTTGCCGAGGCCGCTTGGGACTCAGCTGCAAGGTACCCCGCTGCGGAATGTTACGAAGGAACTCGAACTCGCGTTGTGGATGGTATGATTAACTGGATAACAAGCCCGGAGAGTCAAGGCAAGATGTACTGGCTCACTGGAGCAGCTGGCCTTGGAAGGTCGTCCATCGCCCATACCCTGGCGAAACGCTGCAAGGGTCAGGATATCTTGGGAGGCTCTTTTTTCTTCTCCGCCGACGATATCAAACGAAACGACGCTCGAAAGCTATTCAGCACACTTGCGTACCAACTCTGTTGTACTTCCAAGTATCACAACAAACGAACAACCAAGGAAATTAAAAACGACCCAAGCATTGCAGACAAAGGGTAAGCTTCATGCCCGTCGTTACTCCGTCCAATCTAATTTTTATCATGACAGCCCCTCTGAACAATATGAGTTGCTCATCAAGAAAACCGTTGTGGGCTCGAGCTTCCGCCGACCCGTCGTAATTCTAGATGACCTCAATGAAGGTGGCAGCGATGAGATTCTTCAAGGGATTCTACCCGTACTACAGATGGCCTCCCAGACGGCACTACGCTTCGTCATAACCAGCCAAACTACACCGATCATCCAGAACTTTCTGCAAGACCACTCCGAACAAATCGACACCCTCAATCTCAACTCTCAAGAAGTTGAAGTCGACCGTGATATTCGTCACTACTACGTCTCCAAGTTCAACGATCTCAGCCAATCTCGTCGCCTCAGTGATTGGTACAGCGACCAAGAGATCGAGCAACTCGTTGCCATATCCGGAGGGTTGTTTCTCTTTGCCGCTGTTGTTATCAAGTACGTTGGGGAGGGAAGGTCGCGAAACCCCCGCGCACGCTTGGAGGATGTTCTTCATATCGACATTCACGCCATGCCAGAAGTCCGCGACCGACTGGATGCCCTTTATAGGCGAATCCTAGCCCAAATACCGAAGGAAGACTATGAGGTGACACGGAAACTCATGGCTACCGTTTGTCTAGCCTCCTTGCCACTCACTCATTTGGACCTGGACGTACTCCATGACCTGGAGAGTGGAGACGCTTGGAGATACTTACAGGACTTGCATGCATTCTTCCACGTCCCCAAGGAAGACGACACCAAATCGCCTGTGCGCCTAGTGCACCGGTTTTTCCGTGCCTTCATCTTCGACTCCAATAGGTCCCACGAGTACGGCATTGATTCCGAAACTCATCATGGGTATCTGGCCAGCAGGTGCTTGGCGACCCTTTCCAAAGAGCTTCATCGGAACATATGCAACCTTCCACCTACGGGCTTACGGCAGAACGCGCAGATGGACGCCTTGATCAAACAGCGATGCAGTGTGTCCATTGCAGGCGCTCTGGAATATTCCTCGCGCTTTTGGTACTATCACCTTCGATTCGTGTGTGACAACCCGTCACAAGAGACGCTGACCGCCTTGCGCCGTTTTTGGATGAGATCGATCATCCAGTGGATTGAAGCTATGAGCCTTTTGGGTCGCCTTGAGGAAGCCATCCATGTCGTGCGAGAGTCGTCTCTTATCATTGAGGTACGCATTCTGAAACTTTATTTTTTACAAACTCTGATTGAATGACGCTCGTGACAGATGCTGAACAATACCTCAATCATTCAGCGGTCCCGAAATGTCTTAGAAGCCATGCAGTCAGAATATTCTCAAATTCTGAATTGGCCCTTGAGGATCTACGACCTTGGTCTTGCCGAATGTGTCGAAGATGACCCTGTAGCTCCTCCCCAAGCTGCCGAAGAACCTCAAGAAGAACGTGCAACCTCTCCCCAGCCTTCTTTAGAATGGTATTCCTCCCCCGAGGTCGTGCCTGATGAACCTCTCCCACCAATTTTCTCAGACCCCGAATGCGTCCTTGAACCTTTACCGGGGCCTTTGGCTCCTCAAGAAGAATCAATTCTGAGTCCCCAAACACCGTCCTCTCTTGATCCCGTTATCCAAGATGTCGATGACCTACCTTCATTGAAAGCGATCCACACCCCTGACATGGTGCCTGATTTACCCACGGCACCTCAGCGGCCTTTGTTACCCCTTCACGGAGCCGAACTTCCTTCTACGTTGATCGTACCACCTCATCGTCCCCCTTTACCTTCCCTTCGTATCATCCAGCCGGATACAGCGCCTGCTACTTCCAGTCCACGTCCAGCGGTCTTAAAGCCAACCGAGTTTCCCCCCGTCGCTCCCCCTCTGCAAAACCTTCCCAGAGTGGAACCACCAACTTCACCCCCGGTTGTGTCTCGGCCAGCATTCTCTCCTTTGTTCGACGATAGAAATCGGTGCCCAGCCCAACGTCTAGGCGCTACAAGGCTTACTTTGGATCCTCGTGTCCTGCCACCATCCCTACCGGCCCGTAGTCTTGAGAACTCTGTGCCAAAATACGAGCGTCAGTCAATATGGTGTATTGATCACGTTGCTTCCAGGAGCTTCAAATTCTCATACTCATGGTCCGAATCTGGCGCTCAAGAGCATCAAGCCCACCTTGATGTCCACGTTCCCGAGATTCAGGGTGCCTCGTATGAGTATACCATTAACTTGAGAGCTACACCTCCTCCTCGTGGGTGGATGTGTTCCAAATGCTCTCAGCTTGCCGGCGACTTGGTCTTCTATCCCGTCACCGATTCAGGCGAGGCAGTCGTTGTGCGTTATATGATCGCTTATTCCGTTCCGTCACTAACGACGCAATTTTCTTTTAGTGCGAAAATTGCTTGATCAAAGAATCAACTCTGCGGTCCCAGACCTTTATGGTTTTCTCTTGGAGCAACCGGCATCGAGTAAGCGACCCTGATTGCATCCCTCAACTCCGGCCTATCGAGCCTACCTGCGACGATTGTCAAATGTTGATTAAAGAAAGCGGCGCGTGGTTCCACTGCATTCTTTGCCGTCACATCAAGAGCGGCGACCTTGTGCGTCTCCTCATTGTTCGTGAAGATAACATGACTAATTTGGTACATTACCCAGTGTTCCCCTTGCTTTGGCACGCGATTTTCAGCAGCGCATATGCCTTGTCTGCATGTTCGTTGTGTTTCTCCCATTGTTGTGCCTGCCTCCCCGTTGCCGGTCACCCCTCCTAGTAACACTCCTCGGTCGACCAGATCTGTGCGTCCTTCAGCACGACCCATGATCAGCCGTGATTTGTCAAACAATTCATATGAATCATCTTCCCCGCCTTCGTCGTATCTCAGAACTCCGTCCGAATTCCCATTTTCCGACATCGCAGTGCAATCACCAGGGTCCTCGCTATACAGCCCGGGGTACAGACATCTCCGATCTCCCTCCATGCAGGAGAGTCTACATGCAATAACTGGAACAAACTTGAAGTTGAACCAGGAATTCTCGATACCGCCTGGACGCTCGTCCACAATCCCTCGTATCAATACTCCACCTCCCGAACACCCGAGTCAAAGAGCCAGAAGAGACCGTCTAGCACGACTCGATACTTCACCAAGTCGATGGCGTTCTTAAGACATACTTTTCTTGGTATCTTTCGTCAATTTGTGCGTGAGCGACGGTGCAACCTGATGGTGTTCGGTTTGGTCTAACCCATTTCAACAAGGGTTCAAGTGCCCAAAGCGGACAGCATGCCGTGGCGTGGTGATCGTTACAAGAACATTATTCTCTTTGGGGTCTTTTTAACAGTATGCGCGGCTTTGGGTACCTTCTTACCTAGGCTCGTGACCATCCTGTCTATGATATTGTCGATAGACAGGCTGGTCGATCTGAGTTTAAACCTGGCGTACAAGCTGAACTGTCAAAATCTGTCAAAATCTGTCAAAATTACCACGTTTTCGGATTACAAACACGACGAAGTGTTCTGGGAAGTACCAAGTTTCTTACACCTTGCCTTTGAGTCACCTGGCGCAGTGGAAGGCTGAAATCGAGAGATTCGACCCCCTGGGAGTACCAATTGAGCCATAAGCGAAATTTCAGACACCATTGGCGTTTACGAGAGGAGAACGAGAAGGAAAAATCCCATTGGAAAGGTCAAGCATCCGACCTGCAGCCTTGATTGCTCTTCGTATTTTGCTGCGTAGGTGCTGCGTACATAATCACAAAACGTGGCAATCTGTCGGATTTTTGACAGATTTTTGACAGTCCAGCTTGTCTACTCGGTTTAAACTCAGATCCACCAGGCCGTCTATCGACGGTCTCCTTTTCAAGCGACGACTTCATAGCGGTCTGGTCACGAGGCTACTTCTTACCTTGGTCTTTGTAATTACTTGATCGGGCGAGCCCTACTATGCCTGGGGGGTAGTCCGGAGATCACCCTCACTTCGGATTGTCACACGTCGGTCACAACAATTTTCGAGATCAGTTACCCACGCCACATGAGGAAGGTGGACGCCTCTGCAAACTTACCGACTCAATTTTGTACTCCGCCCCGGCTGCTCGGCTAAGCGTGACAATTTCTTTAAAAGTTAACTCAACAACCAACCAACCTACGGTCCTTCTGACACCTGGAGTACGTAGGGTTGGACTACGAGACACCAGTATAGAATTTTGGTGGGTAAAGATTGGGAGGAAGGTACACTTTGAGTGAGATTCCGAAGTAAGGGTGATCTCCGGACTACCCCTTAGGCATAGTATGCATGCCACTCTTCTCACTTATCGGCCGATAAGTACTATGTGACAAGTGTGACAGACAATGAACCTTGTCACCAACCACGGCTTTCTCAACTCTCGTCAATGAATCAACCTACGCATATCCGTCCCTTGCGACTTTACACTGATATCTGGTGCATGAATGTGGTCTAGTCAGCGGAAGGAAAAACACCACTCGGAAGCTATTAATTGTAATGCCAACCGCCAGTATGATCACCATGAGAAAACTCTCAACAAGGATGATGTATTCTTCCTGTGGCAGTTGTGCCACAGTATCAATGCTGTTCTATCTGGCGGTGCACCACCCTCTGATTCCATGATCGATAGACATATTGGCAGTGTAGGTGAGTCTTTCCATGACACCAAATTGTCGCGTCATCTCAATTTCTCAAAAGGCTAAAGCTAATTAGAGAACCGATGAGGTTTATCGTGCAATGCCTAGTATGTGCAAACTCAACGCGCCAACGTCTAACGTCTAACGTCTAATTCTTGCTCCCAATAATCAATGCCTGCAACTTAAGGGATCTTTGGCGTCATCTGCGGAACGGCACCCCCCTTGAGGTTTCCTGCTTAAGGTTAAGTTATACGCCCACGAAGTCACGACTGCGGTTTGACACCCAGTACCGCATTAGTGATGTCGCAGACTTCTCCCTAGCGCTGAGAACATCCCTACTAGTTGGACGCAATATGTCCTTATCTCGTCGCCTAGAATCGATATAAGCGCACTGCCTATCCGATGACCTCCTTAGAGAAGGCCCCGTGTCCCTGATGATACGGTATGCCTAGGCGCTGGATTTTTGGAAAAGTTATAAATGTCGACTCAGGTTGCTCTCAATCTGCCTACTCCCAGATTACTATGTCACTCGAACCCGACGGCGGCCTCTCCTCCAATGATGCACAGGAAACCCCCCAACACATATCGACTCCTGGAATGTATCCTGTGCCTCATTTCGTTAACCATGGGACCGCCAATATTCACCAATATAATGATATACAAAAGAACCAGAATAACATATACCACTATCACCACGATGAGGGCACGCAGGATGCACCACGCGGCTCAGGCCACACATTTACCAATGTTATGGGTGATCAAAAGAACGTCCACGTCAAGCAAGATGATAGTGAGGGCCATCTCTTGTTCGTGAGCTATGCGCAATTTGAACTGACTGTGCTGGATTTGTTAGGGTCGGCAGCAGAAATCTTAAAGCCCTCCGCTGTGAAGGAGGCCGCTTGGAACTGGATTCAGAGACTTCCTGTGGACAAATGCTTCAAAGACACTCGATCTCAGCTTCTTAGCGAAATCATTCACTGGGCCACGGGCAAGGACTCTGGAATACAGAAAAAGAAGGTGTACTGGCTAACTGGTGCCTTTGGCATTGGGAAATCTTGCATCGCTCAAACCCTGGCTCATGAGTGTAAAGAGATGGAGCCTGACGGCCGATTAGGCGCCTCCTTTTTCTTCTCTGCAGACGATAGCAGGCGAAACGATGCTCGGAAGTTGATCACGACGATTGCTTACCAGCTGTGTTGCGCTACAAAGTATCAGGACAGGCGAGTCAAGAAAGTACTCAAAGCTGATGCAAGCCTACCAGACCAAGAGTGAGTCCGCGCGTTTAGAGGCCGATGATCTCATCTTATCATTTCTGCAGCCCTTCCACGCAATTCCAGAAGCTTGTTCAGGGCCCCCTTGATGCTGGTTTTCAAAGGCGTGTGGTTGTCATCGATGACTTTGATGAAGGTGGCCACGACGACATCCTCCGAATGATCTTAGACACCATCCTTCAGAACGATACGCCCCTTCGTTTTATTATAACCAGTCAACTAACGCCAATCATCCGAGAGTTTTTGGATCAATACTCGAATCACATTCACGCAACGGACCTCAATATACAGCATGAAGCCAGTGAGGACATTCGGCACTTTCTTCACGCGCACTTCGGTGAACAGGTTACGGATGCGGAAATCGATCAGCTCGTTACGCTCTCTGGTGGTCTGTTTCTGTTTGCCGCAGTCGTTGTCAAGCACATTAAGCAGAGCAGGACACGCAGACCCGACCGACGTCTTAGGGATGTCCTGACCATTGACATCAACGCAATGCCCGAAGTCCGTGACCGCCTCGACGAGCTTTATCGACGAATCCTATCACAGATACCTCAAGACGCGTATGAAGTGACACATCAACTCATGGCCACCATCTGCATAACTTCAGGCTCTTTCTCGTTCACTTTATCAAACCTGGACATCCTTCATGGCCTCGAGAGTGGAGACGCGTGGGACCATCTCCAATATCTCCATGCATTCCTCTATGTTCCAGGAGAGAACGAGGATCTCTCTTACGTTCGCTTGATGCACAGATTTTTCCGCGAATTTATCCTGGATTCTGCGAGATCCGGGAAGTTCGTTATCGACCCCAAGGCTCACCAGGGGTACCTCGCAACTCGATGCCTGGTGACCCTCACGCAAGGGCTACGTCGAAATTTGCGCGACCTTCCCGACCCACTCGAGCAGTCCCGCAAGAATCGAAAAACGCTGGAAACATTCTTGCCTCAAGACCAGATCAGCACCACCGTTCCGGGCTCTGTACTTCCTCGGATTATCCTTAATGGCGCGCTCGAGTATGCGTGCCGCTTTTGGAGCCAGAACCTTCTTTCTGGGAACGAACATTCTTCCTCTGAGGCGCTTGCCTTCCTGCGCCGCTTCTGTATGAGATCTGTCTTACATTGGGTCGAGGCTATGAGTCTATTGTCGTGTATGGAAGATGCTCTACAAATTATGCAGGCATCACTTCCAGTCGTCGAGGTAAGTGTGTTCCTTTGATTATTGCTTTACCTTGCTCATAACTCCCTCATAGCTTCTTGACGATACTTCTGTCATCCAACGAATCAATACGGTAGCCAAAGTGACGCAGGAATGTCACGATCGGATATTCGCTTGGCCTTTAAATGTTTATGATCTTGGCCTCATAGAGTGCATTCATGATTCCTCTGACACGATCGAAGCATCTACGAAGCCGCTCGCTCGTCAACCTGCGTCACCTAACACATCGGTTCCTACTACTTCCAAGCCCTCACGTCCGCGTGATACCCAACCTGGGCAACCTACTACCCAGCCTCTCGATATTTCTCAACCCCCCAACAGACTTCCATCACCGCCACGTTCACCTGACGGAAATATAGAAGATCAAAGTCCAAGTCCGGGGAAAAGCTTGCCGAAACCACTGGACGACATGACACCTCCTCCTGCGGATTCTCCTGGAAGCACAGCACCACCTTCACCACGCGTGCAAGATCTTGACGTTGACGATGTACAAGGAATTCCTACGGACGATGGATCTCCAATACCTCCAGACTCAGAGAGTAGTTCCTCGTCACCACGAAGAGGGACATCTCCTAGTCCACAAGGTGCACCTCAACCCCATTCATCGCCAAATCCACGATCCAAACCTGCGCGCCCGATTCCAAACACGGAAGGCAACCCTTCTCCCTCTGCAACTCCTCCGCTTAGTACTTCAACCGAGCCGATCCTGATGCTACAACATCAAGCAGTGGTAGCACCTCTGGCGACGAAGATATCGACAACGTCACGGACTCACCTTTGGCTTCCCCTGTAAGCCCTTCGCCCTCACGACAAAGGGACGGTCAACCATCAGTACCTCCACACTCGAAGGAAGGCTCAAGTGCGCCTCCTCAACCAAACTCACAGGGAGACGGTTCTTCTCCTCCGACTTTCCCGCCTAATCCATTGGCGCAACCCAAAAAATCTCGGCAAGGTCTTGATGGTAGAATTCCGTGCAATGACAGCGATTCCTCCTCCGACATTGACTCCGCCACAAACTCGCCTTCGACTTCCCCTGTCCCCTTACCAACTTCTCCTACTATAACCCCTTTACAATCACAACAAACGGACGGACCGCCTTCAGTAGCTCCGCAATCAGATGAGAGCTCAAATGCACCTCCTCATCAACCCAAGCCAGCGAACTCAAAACCAAATTCAGAGGGGGAGCGTTCTTCTCCTGCGGGACCTGCCAGTGATGCACCTCGACAGAATTCCGGTTCTCCACGTGGCGTTCCAACACCGTACGGGGGTAGCGCGTCTGACGACGACGACATTGGTGCCATCACAGACTCGCCTTTGGCTTCCCTTGGAAACCCTTCACCGTTGCGACCAAAGGACGGCCAACCATATGCAACTCAACACACGAAGGAACGCTCACAGAAAGGCTCACAGAAAGGCTCGAATGTACCTCCTCCTCGACCTCATTCGGTGCATCAAAAGCCAGGTCCGCAAAAGGACGATGTATCTCCAACTCTTCCACCTAGTCCTTCGGTGCAACCCGAAGCATCTCGACGAGGCCCTGTTTCTCCA
>JAPEVF010000882.1:0-18554 GCA_029747585.1 Pleurotus djamor | reverse complement strand
GAGCGCTCGTCGCGTCTTTTGCTCCCAACCCACCATGTGGGATGACTTCGCCCTCGATGAGCTCGATGATTTCCAGCGTCTTCAGCCCATACAAACCCAGTTTTTCATTCCACGAATTGCAGATGCGCCTCAGAATCCGATACTCGATACCTTGAATCGAAAGAAGCCACAACTTCCCCCCTCTGTCACTTTGAAGAGTCTACCGATCTTCGACGNCGCGCCGGTGATAGCACAGGAAAAGCTGGATGCATCAATTTCGAAAGAAAATCGGAGGCGGTTTATCCTCAAGGTGATTGACGCGTCGAAAACGTGAACATCACTAACCCAAGACTTTAGAACAAGATCGCGTCCTGGGACACTCTTTGTGCACCTCAAGAAATCGATACCGCCTCTCCATTTCTCTCAGAACAAGATGGCCCAGAGTCAGTGCCTATAAGATTCAGTGGCATACGAACATCTCGTCATCCTCCAAGTCTTCACAGTAAATTTCATCCACCATCTCGCCGTCCATAATCCCTGCTACATACGCTACCCCGAGGACTATCCACACATCACCCATCTTTCTTAGCACAAATGGTGTGGGAGCACCAAACCAAATGACCAAATGATCTCCTTCCCTAAGAAAATCTGGAGCCATGCCATAAAAACCCGTCTTGGTGACAAAGAAGCACTTGTTCGGCAAGCGGACCAGCAACGATAGCTTGTAGTCGCGTGCTGGGCTGCCATACTCGTCAGTGCCTTCCATTCGGCCTCCCAAAAATTGCTGGTAGACATCGCCGTACGACTCTGGAGCTTCTTCACGAGTTGCACCCCTGTATCCCTTATTCGCGATGAGCGTCCTCCAAACTGGCTCTTTACTTTTGAATTGGCTTAAGTATGGACGATGGCTGCTGGACGAAGAAGCTAGTTCGCGTGCCTTTTGAACGAGGGCTTCGACCGCGGGTAGTTGACCCAAGCATTCGCCTGTTTTTCCGAATGTCAACTTCTCAAACACCTGGTCGATATACATTCCTCGCACGCTCAGCGTCTTCATGTCTTTTGAGACCAATCCATTGTCACAGTTCCTTCCAACCCCAGACACTCCAACGCCTGGTGGATGGAGTTGGGTGGGGTGTAACAATTCATCACTGCTGAAGCGGGGTGTCCACGATGGTGCTGATGGGTCCCAGGATTCACCTAGGAGCTGTACGCCTGACAAAAAGAGCGGGCCTTGGCTTTTATTGAAGAGGTGTGCCATAGCTTCAGCATAAACTATGCCAACCGGTCGACCGTAGTCCACCGTAATTTCGTCTCGATCGCTTTCGTGCATCATTCCTCGTAACGCAAATACTCTATCTCGTGGTTCCGTCACTTTGTTGCGCTGCGTGTTGATGAAAAGGTCTCGCAGACTGTCGCCCCCACTCTTGATTACTGCACCCCGTAAATTGCGAAGGAGGTCGAGTTTAATAGAATACGGACGTGTTCTGGCTCTGCCATCTTCTTCCTCCGAGTCTTCCTTGGAGGAAGAAACAGGTGCTTCCATTACCAAGTTCATCCCTGGAAATAGAGCATTCGCTACTCGATTCCACACCTCCCATAAAGCCTCCCAATGTATCCACTGGTGTCCACATCCGACGAGTGGATCGTGTGATGCCAGTGCTAATTCCTGTACTGTCCAAAGCCTTGTGAACCATTGCTTTTTGACCAACTCGAAAAAGAACGACATCAAATCAGTCTCCTCCTCCTTGCTCATCTCTTCCTTCGTGGATATTCTTTTCACGAACGCGAGCATCTCCTCTTCTCCTTCTTCGGCCTCTCCAAGCCAAATCAACACTTGGCTTGCCTTCTGATATATCTCCCCCATTATCTGAACCTGCTCGTTCCTTTCCTTCACATCCTTCTGGTTTATACACAATGCATCGATCCAAACGACCCTGCTTTCTTCGTTCGAGCGAAGATATTGAAGCGCGACGAATAGATTCGACGTTACGGGCCATGTCCTACCGCCGAAGACAATCTCTCTCACCACGCTAGCATCACCCCAAACGTATGATAAGGCTTCATACGGCGGATTGTCCATAATAGATACGACATCGAAGGAACAAACGATTGTTGTCCTCGGTTCACCTGGATGTAAGGTGATCGCACGGATCTCCTGCTTTTCGGCATCCAAGGCGGCTTCATAGGGGCCCGACATGCCTTCCTATGGTGTGGTATGTGGTATCGTGGTAGTGAGGCGTCTCCAACGCCTCTTCTACTTCCCCAAATGGACAGGCCCGGTTCCCGCTTTCGCTTTTCCTCTTCTACCAGGGCGCCTTCATAGGCGCGGTTCCTAACTCAGCTAGCCCCTGGGCTCCTTTGACCTCCTATACGCTTTCCAGTCTATGCTTGGTTTATCCTTTTTCCAGACGGTCACGTCGTCCAGCTACTATTGTTTTTCAAGCTCGCGGAAAAACCCTCATTAACATTGCCTACTGGAAATGCGGCTCTAGCCCGCGGTGCACATTTGCTTCCCCACCGGGAAGCGGGGTCGAAGTTGATGTTGATTCCGTGACCCGAAGTTTTTCCAGGCGACGCCTTTTGTTGCATGCTGGTCACCTAGCCCCACGGCTCACGCCTTTCCGATCACCATCTTCCCTCACCAAACTCAGCACGACCTTGAGAAAGAAAGCAGAAGTCAATCACTAATTTCCGGACCTCTCAAAGTTCTACGTTGTCCATCTAGCGGCTGGACTGACTAGGCTACTATCGTCTTGATCTTGACCTTACTCTACGATGCCTCAGCGCCAGCCACTAGTCCTCCCCGAACGCCATTCGGGCCAACTGTCTCTTTCACCTTACGGACCGCGTCACGGACCGTGCACACATCAGGCGATGTCACTCCATGCAGATGTCGTAAGAAGTGGATGTATTCCGCTTTAAACGCGTTTGTCATGTATTCATATTTTCCTTTCTTGAAATTACCCGGAAGCATGTATGCTTCTTAATCTCTCGTGCACAGATGGGAGAGCTTCTGTTCTTCCTTCCGATCCCAATCCTTCGATAGTGTCAATCTCGAGCACTTTCTGGTGAACCACCATGGGTCGTGCAGTCCCTACGAATCGACGGGCTATCTTGTTGGCCATATTCATTGCGTTCGGTCAGTCATTATAGGCTCCAAGTAACCCACATCCTGGTTCACACGTTCGGTTTGACTGTAGGAGGTCAGTGGAATGCTCGCAGGAGGAATCCAGGACACAGTTGTAAGCCCCCCNGACCTCCCCACTCCAATACCACTTGCTGACTCCTGAAATGTAGTAATAAATACTTCTTCCAGGATTTCTATTCGGATATGATATTGGTGTAATCTCTGTGAGTATTAAATATCAAGCTCTCATTAGCACCATCTCATACTCATATTGACATCCTCCAGGGATGTCTCATCATGCCGGATTTCATTGATCGTTTCGGCGAGCTGAATGGCGATGGCGTGAAAGTCTTGACACCTGAGCGACAGTCAATTATTACTTCTTTGCTCTCGGCTGGGTGAGTACCCGTCGTCTTTCAACCACGATACCCTACTAATTTCCTTCCTCAACTCAGCACATTCGTGTAAGCTACGCTCCTGATCTCACGATGTACATGGACTCATAACCATCAGCGGCGCGCTTGGTCAGGCGTTTACTTCAGACAGGTTTGGTCGACGAGGGTCCATCCTCATCTGGTCTGCCATCTTCACGGCCGGCGTCGCCATACAAACCGGCACAGAATTCTCAGTAGCTCAGATCACCGTCGGGCGATTCGTTGCTGGTCTCGGGGTCGGTGCCATGAGTGCTATCGTTCCGTGCGTGACTTATTTCCACTATCTTGATTCCAAACACCGACATTGCACGATAGTCTGTACAATGGTGAAACCGCGCCGAAGGCTCTCCGTGGTACGCTCTTAGTGTTGTATCAACTCCAAATCATCATTGGGTAAGTCACGTATCTTGAACTGGTAAATCGCATCATCTCACCTGACGCCCACTCATCCAGTATTTTCCTGAGTTACATCCTGGACTTGGCCACTCACAAAGTTCCCAACTCCGCTTCATGGCGCGTTCCTGTGGGTCTCCAAATGGTATGGGGACTCATCCTCCTTTCTGGTATTTTCTTCCTTCCCGAGTCACCGTGAGTACGACCAGTTAGTCTTGCGAGACTTCGTAGCTCAACGATTCCAACAGTCGACACCTGATGGGTACCAATCGCGGCGAAGAAGCCCGCAAAGTCATCGCCGAACTCAACAGCGTTCCCATTGATGACCCCCTCGTGACGGAAATTGTGGAAGAGCTCGAATTCGGCATCAGAGCTGAAAACGACGGCGGGAAGGCTACATGGCTAGAATGCTTCTCGACTAGAAACGCGCTTTGGAAGCGAACTGGGAACGGTATGATGCTGCAATTTATCCAACAGCTAAACGGACAGAACTTCTATTGTGAGTGCTAACTCATACTCATCCTAATGTGGTACCCGGAGGTAAATTGCGAATTCAATTCTTCAGACTACTACGGCGATACGTTCTTCGAGAGTGCGGGAACCAGGTACGTCTTTTAGATGCGAGTTCCTCACCCCTTTTGACCTTGKATYAGTYTAAGTCCATACGTCATWCAAGTTATCCTGGGAGCTGTCTCTGTYGTWGGCACARTCCCTGCYCTAGTGCGTTCTTTTTCTTGTTCTCATTGCATCTAAATCGACTCTTTGCCTACTCTAGTACCTCATCGAATCTTGGGGACGCAGGAAGGTAACTGCATGACCCGCTTTTTTGATGATCCTACCCCATGTGCTCACTGTAATCAACTATCCAGTCACTTCTCACTGGATCCGTCCTAGAAGCCATTTGTTCCATCATTGTAAGTTCCTCATCTGTGACCATTCTGCCGTATGGACCTCACCTATCCATTCGATAGGCCGGATTGGTTGGCCACTTTACCTTGGCCCCTCCACACACCCCATTAGACCAGCTTACCACGCGTAACAGGCAAGGAGGTGCGCACACTACAGCCAACCCCCCATCATTTTTATCTGATAACTCCGTATCTAGGCGATACACTAATCGCGTTCGCTGTGTTGCATGTGTTCTCCTTCTCGATGTTCTGGGGACCCACTCCTTGGGTATATCTCGGCGAATCATTCCCTCTCCGAGTGCGTGCAAAGTCCATTGCTCTGGGAAGGTGAGGAGGAAATTCGCAATTCCATGGTAAATATCGAACTCACGGTTGTCGATTCTCAGTGCTACGAACTGGCTGTGGAACTTCTTGCTCAGGTTTGGCGGTCATCCGTTTCTCAGTTCCCGGTTATTGATTTCTTTGACTATCTTAGTTTCTTCGCCCCACGAATTGCTAATGAGTACGATCTCCCTTTTTTCAATCTCGTGTGGTACGAATGCTTAATCATGGAGTAGTATCGGCCCTTTGATCCTGATGATATTCTTCGGAATGCTCGTTTTCGGCTACGTCTACGTCTACTTGTTTATCCCTGAGACCAAGGGTCTGAGTTTGGAAGAGGTAAATAGCCGTACCTCTCTCACATTTCCTCGCTTCTTACATTTCCCTTGCAGGTCGACGAACTGTATCGTTCTGGGGTCAAACCATGGCGATCTGCTGGATGGAGACCACACTTGGTCGAACAAATGCATAAAAATGATCCCTCTGATGTCAGAGAGAATGATGAAGAGAAGGCCGAGAGCTCATGAAACGCAGAATATGGAGTGAATTCTCTGTGCACACATTACTCTGAAGTAACGATATGACCATGCCCCTCCTGAATTTGACGAACTTTATCTCCCCTATCCATTCCTATCCATGCCTAGACGCTCCTAAATGGCTTGACTTCGATCGTGATGCATTCAACATCTTTCTCACTAACAGCAAGGATTGATATTGATCGTCTGATCACCTACAGCTTGCTTTGATATTATTCGGGTGATATGCTGTCGTGTGGTAACCGCAGCCTATCTACATGATCGGAACTCTGCATATTCAAAGAGTATTGGGTGAGATTGTGTGGAAAGCTTTCACCAATCTCTCAGGTTAGTGCCGCAACTGATTTGACATCTTCGGAGCGATACTTTGACGACTATTCAGATATTAAAGATGGGAGGCGACCTCTTAAGTATGGCGCTAGTCTTCCAATTGAATGTCAATTCTACACTTTCCCTAATCTCTGGTTTTAGACCCCTTTGCACTCCCTTTTCTTTCCGAAGTCTATTGCTTGATACGCGGGGCGTACCTAGATGACGGCTGCTTTTTCACGAAGTCGTACAAGGAGAGAGAAGACAGGAGCTTCCCCTGATTTCTCGTCCACTTCAAGTACAGGTTGGTGACCAGCTGCCTACCGCCTGCCCCAATGAGATGACGCTGAGATTTTACAGAAATAGTCAATGTGTCAGACAGTGTCGTGGTCATTGTTACGCCCCCTAACTACGAAGGAGGCAAGGGGGACATAACGGAGTCCGGGCCTCATCAAGGTGAAGGAACGGGTCAAGCGACTCCCCTCAAGCCTGCCAACCAGCCCACGTCCGAGCCTACGCAACCGGATGGCAAGCTCGATGATAAAGGTCCCCCCAAGCCAGCTCCAGAATCACCGCCCGCGCAAATGTCGAAGTCTGTTGGGGAAGGCCCCCAAGACCAGAATGATAGAGAGAATGTCGGTGACAACGGGCACAACAAAGCGAAGTATGCAGCTACTGGCTCTCACACGTCGGCTGGTCAAGGCAAGCAGGACACTGAAGCCTCAACGGCCTTGGCTAACTCGGCTACGACAGCCCAGTCGACTACGCCGTTACCTTCGCATTCAGCTGCGAAAGTTTTGGTAGGCGGTGGAGGTCGCAACGATGGTGTGGCAGAGGAAGATAACGAAGCCGCCACCACTCGTGCTGGTCTTGCGGCTGCTCCTGGACAACCCCTCGAGGTCAAAACCACTACTATCACTTCGACTTCGTCTGGAACCGCCACCGTAATTTCCACCATACGACCCACGACAACTGCCGTCCTTACTGTAGTTTCGGATGGGTTGGTCACTACGGTTACTACGACGGTTCAAACTACCGACGTGGTTCTGCCATCTGTGGTCGTTCTCACCACGGATGTCACAACTTTCACTTCGACATCCGAGGCCACTTCTACTTCAATTTCCTCCACTTCAACTACGTCCAACAAGACTGGGCCTATCATTGGGGGACTCGTAGCCGCAACGGTGATATTGGTGATCGGCAGCTTCATGCTGTTGGCTCTCCGCCGTAGGCATCAGCAGAGGTCTCGTTTGTATTTGGGATCGGCTTGAAGTCCTCATCATCCTTTTGTATCACGATCGCGATCTTCCGACTGGCGAACCGTGTACGTAGAGGTGTATGTCATGCGTCCAGGGCGATTGTTTTTGAGTGATAGGATGTAATGTGATGTTTGGTCGAGGTGTATTAGTTCGCCTTCCTTGACACTCGATATCATGCAGGGAGCACCAAACCATCGAACATCAGAGAACTCCATTGGAAGTACCCTTTTCAAAGAATACAGCAGAGTAATCAGTCAACCTAAATTGTAATGCAGCACTTCTCGGGATCGGTTTGAGTACCGTTCCTCGAGCGTTGGGTCCCGGATGCAAAGCCATCTATGATTGAGATATTCATCAGGACCATCCTTGACACCGTACGCAAGTAAAGAGTAAAACTGCACGTACCTCTCCGCTGACTGCGCCGCTCTTCCCACTTGACAAGGGTCTGACTTCCAAGTGATGACTACAAAGTTGGAATGTATCACGGAAGATCTCGTCGGGCTCAGAGGGGGTAGTGATGTGATGGCGGATGAACAGGCTACAGTTGTACTGGTAGCAGAATGGTTAGGTTCGATGCGACGGAATGCATCGCTAGTTACGTGCCTTGATGCAGAGAGCCCGAACAGCACGATAAAACCGCGTTATATCGAGGGATTTGTGTCCTAACCATTGCAAGGTTGATATGCCATCGAGTATGATATCCGTATTGGACGTGTCCGTCGATGTGGAGAGTATTGATGCGATAGAATTATAGATCGGTGCCAACCCAAGCTTGTCCATCATCCCATCTTGTATGTTCGGAAGGACGTCGATGAATGTCAATGATTCGGCTGATACTTTCTCATCTATGTTCAAGTTATGCTGAACGTCGCGATATACATCAAAAATCACGTAGAAAACTCCACGAATGACGACGAACCGATTTGGAAGCGACGGCTTTCCATCGAGAGATATCTGGTAGGGTGGTTACGACGAGGCACCGGTACGATCTGGATTCTTTTAGCCTGGATCCGACAAGTGAGTGCAGGAAGAAGTCAGCGGGAGACGCAAGCTCGTCTGTAACAAGCAGAACGATGTTTTTCGGGAGTTCGTAGGGAGAGAACATGTTGCACAAGTTTTGCAGTTCGAACAGGCGCCCATGACTGAAAGTCGTCCAACGCGATGGCAGTTGAGTGTATTGTGTTCTATAGGTTACCGTACATGATGATCATTACAAGCGAGATGAGACTGGGTAGAGTACTCTGAGATGTTCAGCAACAAGTATCTGATCGTCGTTTCTGAATCAAGGCCCAGGGGCACCTCCAGGACGACCATCCTTGTTCTTCTTCCGCTTCTTTTTGGATTGTCCTTCTACAGGCCCAACTTTCGCGGGTTCCTCTCGAGGTCGCTTCTGAGTCATTGACGAGGCGCCATTGGACGGGGTTGGTGTAGCCTTATCATCAGTGATCGGAGCTTGCGACTGCGACGTCGGTGCAACAGCCGTCGTGGAGACAATTGAATCTTGGGTAGGTGCCTCTGTAGAGGGAGCCCCGCCATCTGCTTCCTTTTGCTCGTACCCGTCTGGTATGACAATGCGAGGCTCAGACAAGACGGCACGATAGGTCTTTCGAGTTGCTAAGCAGATTCATCAGGACACGATGTAACATTTACGGGTAGAGGCCATTGATCAACTCACTGGCTCTCTTTACAAGAGACTTTGTAGTAGTTGTCATAGAATCACGAGCCAAGTTTTGAGGGACATCCAGGAGCGTAATTCTAGTCGAAAAAGAGATAGTCAGGACTGGGAGGTCGGAATTGGAGGGTACTCACATATTTCCTATGTCCCTTGGAGCTCTCAGATCAGCCTCCGAGATGGCCCCACTACTGACGATCAACCCTTTGCCTTTTGTGACTCTGCACAACTCCTTTGCCGAAGCCCACCAATTGCGCTTCGCACTGGCATCGTTCATAGCTGCATCCGCATTGATCAGTGCTGCATCATTCTCCCCTCCTAGCGCGCCAACGTAAGGGATTTCGAAAACTGCGCCATTCTTCAATGCCGTGCGGACGAGGGTGTGTTTCATACGAAATGGGAGCCGGGGGAGGGTTAGCGGGATGGTTATGATATGGGCTGTGAGAGCTGAAGGGAGGCTGTGAGTCAGACAAGCCAAAGAAAATGCATTGAAGGTTGTCGGGAGCAAGGATATGATGTCGTAGGGGTTGAAGAGTGGGGTATTCGCGTTGATCTGAGGGGTTTGTTGTCAGCTCGCGCTAGTACCGCACAGATGGTCGACTTGACATACCAAGCCAAAGCCTTTCTCGCTATCTTCATCAAGTATTATAGTCAACCTTTTCAGGTAAATTAATCCCTGGCGTGTTTTCAGTTGTCGCAAAAGTGGATCGAGGACGTTGATGTGGGTTTTGGGATCAATTTTCTTGTGAACGACTTGGTTGAACGCGAGCACGGAGTATCCTACTTGATACCAGTCCGTCAGCTCACAATGTTATTTGAAACTGTGTGCTCAACATTACACTGAACGAGTAAGTCTATCCTTGATTCCATAGACGCGATTTGAGCCCCGGTGAAGACAACCTCCGCAGAAAGAGTCGATGCATTCTGAGATTGCTTTCCTTTACCTTTTTTCGAGTGAGTTGCAGAAGAGGATGCGATTGTCGGAATTGGGACATTCAAGTCGAAAAACATTGGAGGTCGCAGGTGAGGCAGAAGCAACACAAACTTGAATCACAATGGCGCCCCTGGCGAGCTCCTGTTGAGTTTACTTGTCCTCCGGGGCCGACGCTCACTGTTTCCATCCCGTCCGTCTCGACGTTCTGTCCTCATCAACTGTTTGCTTCGACAAGGAACGAACTTTGAACTTTACTCGAGGATTTCTCTGCATCTATCACTGAACTGAGATCATCCAGAGCATCACGGCTCCCGCTTCTCGACTCAGCAACGTGCTACGACCAGCTCTCTCAGCTCCAAGCGAGACGCGCGTCGCGTAGAACGCGTGCTTTCTCACAGCGGAATGGCTTGCAAAAGGTTTCAGGACGTTTACTCGCGGTAAATCACGACGAGGTCAGCATCATCTCTTCTGCGTCAATGCATCAGTCACGTTGCAGGCCCGTTCGACCGTTGCAAGCCACAAGACCACATGAATCGCGAGTGGAATCATGATGACCTACCCAGGAGCGCTCAATCACCCCATTCCATTGGCCAGTGATGTTGGCAACACAACTTTGATCGTTTCCCATCACCTTCCTCGTTCCCACTCTTGAATGTCCGTAACCACAAATGCACCGCAATACAATTCACCTTCGGCCTTATACCTATGTTCGACTGATGATGTCTGGGATCGCAGTGCACTAGATATTTGACGCAGGTCGTATCTATCATTCTCCATTTTTGCCATTTTTCCTTTTCTACTTCTGGTCTCAGGTTTCTACATCTCCCCAGCTGCCATTTCTGCAAATATCAATTGACCTTATGGTAGAGATGAGTATGCTGCACTGTGTTTGAGCATCATCGATCATTTGAATGTGTATAGTAATTGGGTGTAATTCAGCATTATATATTAAATACCATTACCATGGAGCGTTGAGTCTAAAATTAGGCTGTGGGTATCTAACCAGGTCTGTTAATATCCTGTCAACCATCTGTATGAGACTATCCAGAAAAGTCACAGCAGGTACCCAATCTGTCAGCCCTGTAACCCTGTAAGCCTCTGGCAGCTCTGTAATGTTCTGTGCAGAACTGCAAAGCTTATCTGTTTTTCCTGATGGTGGGCGTGGTTCATGGGATATAATTGACCGAGGCCGTATGAAATCCCGTGTGCCATAGCAGGGAAAGGTCCCCGAGAATGCTTGAGATGCTTTTTGTTGAAGCTACAATCGTTGCGAATTGTGTCGATCAAGTCAGCACATTCTTTTGCGCACTCTAGCCAATCATCCCCTCTCGGCATCCCTCCTCCTACTACAAGTCGTTGTTCGCAATCTAGCACACCTATAGGGGACCTTTACTTGGTTAGTAAGTATTTCGGGTGGGGTAAGTTACTTCAAACTCACTGCGCCGACCAAGGTATGTACTGAAAACCCATATCCACCAACTCAGATATAGTGCATGCCTTTTCTTCAGCGGTCACGGCTTTGCGTACTTCGGGTTTCCGAGACTTCAAACCCACATACCCTCTTTCTGTGTGAGGAAGGTCGGCGGCATCCACAGCACCCAATGAGATTGATTGTGCTTCTCTGGCCCGCCTCTTGGTAACTTGTTTGAGGGCAGTACCAGCTGCGTCTTGGACTTTGTTTCGCTGTGCTCTACGTTTTGCATGCTTATGTGCGTTGGCTCTGGCTTTCGTCCATGCCGCACGGCTCTGTTGGCTGGTAGACAAATTGGATTCGTCGCGCATAGCGGGAAGTGTTGGTCTATGGTCTACATGCCCCTTCCCTTTCTCCATCCCGAGACCAATACCGTCGGCCACACAACCACCATAAGTCGTGTCTTCGACTACAATTGATCCAAGTCCCGCCACCGAAGTCTCCTTTTGCTCTCCACGATTGGTACCCTGCGCACCCAATGGTGAATGCATCTGGACCTCGGTTGCGTCATCCTCACGTCCAGCCATGGACGATGTGCTTCCCTTGTCCGTTCTTCCACCTTGTGCCCAAGTTACGTGATCGAGCGCATCGCCCGCGAATAAACCGCCCTGAATGACCAAGGGTGTTCCATCAGACGCGTCGCTCGGCACTGGACATGCCCCAAGGCTGTCAGAGAGGGTCATTGGTTCTTCCAAAGATTCGCAATCAAGTTCCCCTGCGCATTCCGTAGGCACAGAGGGGGTTTCGGCAAATGTAGATATGGAGATAGACGTGGCAAGGTGGTAGTACTGGCAAGTCTCCCAAGGGGAAAAAACAGCGCCCGAACGCGTCGTTCGAGTGGCTACGAAGTATCGGGTCAGTAAATTTGAATGCTTCAATGTTAATCCAGAAAAAAAAAGTGGTGCTGAAAGTCCCCGCGATTATTTCCCTGGGCGAAGCATAGATCCAGAGACGGATCCGTGCATGTTGCCTGGGGAACCTCACGCTTAAAGACAAATTCGGCTAGCATAGATCCAAAGACAGATCCGCGCATGAGCCTACGCGAAGAAAAAAGGGGGGCAAGGGCAAGGGATAGCGACCAATTGTTGCCACTTACAAGACATTGCTGATGTTGGAAGTCACTGGTCAAGTTTCAAGCCGTGGCAACAAGAGCGCGTCGTGGGAGATCAACGAGACGCGACAAAGGGGCTTCAGGAGCTGCAAGACAGCCTCCTACGATAATCCTTCGAATCCTATGGAATGCTTACTTCCTCCCCCCCNTTCTCGCACCTCCCACTGTCTCCTCCACGCTCACCTTACTCTGCTTGTCCCTTCAACCCTCTCCTCCCAGTTCTAATGGCCTTCTGGTTGCGTCACAATGCCAAACGTCAAGGGCTTACCAAGAAAGCTGTCTCAACTGTGGATATGGATCTCAACGAGATTCTGAGCCAGTCCACCTCGGTCGTCTCTGCCTCTGTCCCGAAGGTTTCGTCTGATGGACGCCGCATCATCCACGGTTCCACCACAGTTCTCCCCCCATCTCCCACTAAACGAAGACGAGAGAATCAAGAAGTCCTTGACGATACAAATATCCTGGCGACCTCTGATGGAGATCAAACTTCACTTGACATCGATGACGCTGCTTTCCTCGCTGACCCCGATTTGGATTGTGTGGATTCCAACGCGAAAAAGAAGCGCTATGCTTCTTCGGTATGTATCTACCATGTTCTTGCCGACCATATTAATGTAACCCCGTCCTGCTATAGGACGATCCTTTGAAAGAATGGCTCGCTGTGCGCCATGAATATCTCCACGAGTTCCTGCGCCTCGAGGCTCCTGACTTAGAACACTTGAAGATTTGCGTATCTTGCGGATCCAACATTGAGGACAGCCTGCCATATCGTTGCCTAGAATGTCTTTTCGACCGGTCGGTTTGTAGGAATTGCTTGGTGATGACACACCAGACACATCCACTCCATGTTGTTGAGGTTCGTCCATCCATCCAACCGGCCACATATTCCCTCTTCTCATATACTGTTTCGTAGCGTTGGAACGGCAAGTACTTTTCCAAATCAAGCTTACGAGATGCCGGCCTAAAGGTTCAACTTGGTCACTCACTGGGAGAGACGTGCGCCCTTCCCCGTATCTTCGACAACTTCGTAGTACTTCATACCAATGGTATCCACAGAGTTTGTGTGCAAATGTGCACTTGCGACAAAGCTCCGACCCATGGCCATCCACGCCAACAACTGCTTCGACGCCGTTGGTACCCCGCAACATTCGACCAACCACAGACATGCGCGACATTCTCTTTGTTGAAGCATTTCCAGATGCAAACACTCCAAGCAAAAACGATATCATATGACTATTATGCTGCGCTAGAGAAGCTTACCGATAACTCAGGCTTGCAGAATGTTCCTGTCCGTCTTTGTTTCCTCTACCCGTCTACCCATGATTTATTGGCACTGACTTACCGATACCGCCAGAATCGCTACAAAGAATTTATTCGCATGTATCGCGAATACTCACACCTCATTTCCCTGAAGCGAGGCGGTCGAGCTCATGATCAAGCAGGGATCGACGCAACTAAAAGTGGAGAGTTGGCTGTACGATGCCCAGCCTGCCCTGACCCCCTCGTCAACCTCCCTCTCAACTGGCGGATGCAAGTTGAGAAAGGGTTAGTCTTGATCCCTTCGTTGTGACGTTTTCCCTTTGACTTCCTACAGTTTTATCTACACCTTGTACATCGCCCTTGATGCTTGCTTTCGTCTCAAACGAAGAATGATCTCATCCACGGAAAAGCGGAAAAGGATCCTGGGCTCGGTGTGGGTTGGTCGTACTTCGTGGAGAGTGATGCCTTCCGTGAGTATCTACTCACTGTGACTGATCAGAAAGAGGTGAGCCATGGATTTCAGCTCAGTATACGCGACGGAGTAATTTACGCGTCCAGATGAGCACGTGCAGCGGTTTGGCTGCCTTGGATCACGCGAACACGAAATTTTCCAGGGGCTATGCCAGCACAGGTGTCTGCCTCCCAATTTGTGCCCGACACGAGTTCATACAGCCCAATGGTGTTGCAGATCTTCAAGTCGGCGAGCGGTAAGTCTTTCACTGTATTCATAACTTTGGTAATCCTGGACACTTGACGCTATGTTTAGTTATGCGAACATGGACTACTGCTTTGCATCAGCACTCCGCCACCGCTCCCCCCTCTTGAAACTCCTTGTTTCCTACGACATCGCCTGCCAATGGTCAAAGCACGCGATTGAACGGTTGAAAACTCTCCCCCCCCCTTGTGCGACTTCACCTTGTGTCCTCGTGGATTCGTTTCGCTGTACCAAAACTCCACATTCACTCCCACACACGAGAATGTCAGGAACGCTACTCTCTCAACTATCTCCCAGGTGTTGGTCAAACAGACGGGGAAGGCGTGGAGAGGCCTTGGGCCAATATTGGCCCCATGGCCACTAGCACAAGAGTCATGGGACCAGGTGCTCGCATGGAGATCCTCGACGCTCACTGGGGACACTGGAATTGGCAGAAGTTGGTTGGTTTAGGTGCGTCACCTCTTTCTTCCTTCAATCTATCATTCATACGGATCTTTATCTATCAGGTGCTCTGCTTTCTCGACGCCTCCGCTTGGCCCTCTCCGAACGAGAAATTCAAGATGCCTCTTTCAAAATTTTCTCCTCTCGCCAAGTTGAGCGCGTTGAACAGTGGAAGAAGATGGTTGAGGCATATGAGAATGACTGTACGTGCCCTAATCCATACGAAATTCCTAACGAAGGTATGTCTTTATTTGAAACGCGTCATTGCTTTGCAAACTGACATGCCCAACAGGCCTTTCGGAACAAGACATCCGCCTCATATTATCTCGGGAGGATTCAGCGGATGCTGCAAAACATCCTACCCGCACGTCGACACCGTTGACCTTCATCTCAGAAGGTTTGGATCTCATGGACCAGCAGTGCGTACCCCATTGATTGTGCATTTGGGTACAGTAGTTCACATTTTCTTCAGGCAGCGCATCAAAGACATCCTCCTCGACAAGACACTGACGGTCGTCCAAGAAACCAACATCACCGAAATGCGAACAAGGCTAACAAGATCGCTAGCTCATTTCCGTACCCTTCAAGCCGTCTACATCCCAGCGGCCATGTCTACTCTCGAGGAACGTGTCGTACCTGAAGACGAGGAGGTCGAATCTGTTCCCATCATCCTTCCGTCATCCCTCCCCCCCGAATCCCGCTCAAGCTGTTTGCCTCAGCTTTTCCAGATTGAGCAGAAGCTTCACGAGGGCCGTTGTACGACTGCCTTAAACGCCCTGCGCAACCTTTTATTCATCAAGTCGCGACTATTGAACTACAAGGATCGACACGTTCGACACCAAGGACCAAACACTCGCACGCGAACACTGATAAACCGTAACGAAACCAAAATCAAGGTACAAGTCGCCAAGTTCCAACAATCTTGGCTGGCACTCAAGCAGCTCGTCGGGAATGAGTCTGAGCTTCCATGGCCCGCCCTTACAAAAGCAGATGTCCGTTGCATGGCTGACCCCGACACTTCGAATAGGCGTCAAGTCCGTTTAGCAAGAGCCTCAGAACGCCGGCGTCCGGACACCATCGAGGCCGTTGTCCATGACCATAGCACCGACACTCACGATGACGACAACAGCGATGACGATGACGATGACCCCGTTGACAATGACCCGATGGAAACGGAAGAGGTGGTAGCAAGGGAATCTCGGCGAGAGGTGTCTTGGATTTGGTGCTACTCGTCTGGGAAGCAGTCTTCTGACGCTATGGAACAAGGTGTGTTTCTCTGCTATGTATCGGTGTCGCGACTGATGCTCAATATGGCTGACAGCCCTTCGCGTGGAGTGGGCCAAGTCTTGGGCTCGCTCGCGTCGTTGGACCGAAGAAGTCAGTTTACTCAAGGAGGAAATGCGCCGCACCCTTGTTTCTCTGCGTGCCCTCGCAGACTCGTGGAAATCGAAAGCTACCGCCCCCGCCCCCCATCCCGAATATCAATCCGGGCTTGCTGCATACGCCCATTCTCAAGCCGAGTTACGCTATTTACTTGCCAACTCTTTCGAAAGACAATGGCTGAGCGGCGGCCGTCAGCATAGCGATGATGACGCCACGGATACGTGAGCTATGAGGCAGCCCAGCGACACCTAGGCGGTACCAGCGGATAAGCTGTATTGGGCGCTCCGTTTCACGAGCGCTCTGCCATATTTGGAATTAGATCGGCTGTGATTAGATTAGAATTAATGATTGTCATCTATTATCTGGCTTGATTAGATTCCAAATAAAACTGTTCTCACGGACAATGGCTTATCCCACGGTCAATAAGGCTTTCCCATGATCATGTGTACACTCTCATATCATAATGTATTACAAGCCATATAAGGTTGCCTCAGCCAAGGACTCATAATACAATACCAGTTGGGCTACAACCCAGTCATAATTTATTATCCCTACAGCATTGGGTGAAAGATGAAGAGTAAAAGAAAACGTCAGAGAAAGCGGAGAATGCAGGGGGAGAGATAGTATGGACGAGGACGAAAACTAGACTACTTAGTTTAGTTTTTTCATGTCTACTTCTTTTTTGTAACCGAATTCGTGCTATGTGACTTTTTTCTTTTTTGGAATTAATGAGAGAGTTGAAAACAAAAATTTGTGAAGTTGGGGTGAAAGGAAAAGTTAAGGAAAACGAAGAAAAGGTTTCGGAGATGGTGGAGTGAAGTGAAAGTGATTAAAAGGAATCATAGTAAGTACGTATCTTTTTGACTTTGTTGTTTTTTTGTTTTATGTTTTTTATGATTGCGGATAAGGAAGGGGGTGGAAATCGGAGATGGAGTCGAAGTCGGAGATGATGTTTCAGATGGGTTTTGGTTTGTCGGGATAACAGTTGTGGAAATCTTCGAGGAGTTGTTTTGAATGCTCTAAGTCGTCCAGTTGAACCCAAGAAGTTTCTTCGTCAGTACCTTCATAACCTAACCAGCGAACGAGATATTTGATTTTTCCTTTACGGATACGTTTGTCTCGTTTCAAATCTAAAATCTGATCAACTTTGTATTCTTCTTGATCATTGATTTCGATCGGAGGTTGCGGAGGTTGCGTGCGATTAGGGATTGTGTTTTGAGTGTAAGGCTCGAGCATAGAAACATGGAAGACAGGGTGTACTGCTCACATGCTTTCGGGGAGCTGAAGAGTGAATGAGGAGGGACCAGCTTGTGAGATGATGTCGAATGGTCCATGGAAACGGTCAGAGAGTTTTGCGGAGGGCCTAGTTGTGCGGAAGAATTTTCCAAGGACAAAGGCCTTATCCCCCACTTTGAAATCCGGAGCAACATTCCGATTTCGGTCTGCTGACACCTGATATCTAGCTTGGGCATCGGTCATTTGTTGTCGGAGTTCTTGGTGAACATCATCAAGGTTTGCGACGAAGTTCAAAGCACGACTAGACGCGGTGTTGTATTTGGGATTAAAGGTGATGTTGGGGTGGTAACCTTTATTCGCGAAGAAGGGAGAAACACCAGTAGTGGCGGAGGGAGCATTGTTGTAGGCGAACTCCGAAATCGGAAGTAGCTCCCCCCAATTATCTTGCTGGTAGTTGCAATATGTTCGCAAGTACTGTTCCAAAACCTGATTAATACGTTCAGTTTGACCATCTCCCTCTGGATGATAACCAGAAGTAAAATGAAGACGCATGTTTAATACTTTACCAAGCGATCGGAAGAAGTGCAAAACGAATTCGGAGCCACGATCGGAGGTAATGTGGTTTGGAACACCATGTTTAGAGAACACATTGACCACGAACATTTGAGCAAGTTGTTCGGAGGTGGTGGTGTCGTAACAAGGTGTAAAGATAGCCTGTTTTGATAGATGATCCACAATTACCAGGATAGCATCGTAACCAGAGGACTTTGGCAATTTTTCAATGAAGTCCATTGAAATAGAGTCCCAAGGTCGGATCGGAACAGGGAGCTGTCGGAGTAAGCCATAGGGTTTGTGTCTTTGGGGCTTGACACGCATACAAGTGACACAGGACTTGCAATAGTGAGTGATGAATTCCCGAATTTTGGGCCAAGTAAATTCTCGTCGAACCAGTTCCAAAGTCTTGTTCTTACCATAGTGACCAGAAAGTATATGGTCGTGTTTAAATCGGAGAATGCGGAGACGAAGGTCGGAATTGTCGGGCACATAGATGCGATTATCCAGCCT
>JAPEVF010000881.1:0-18603 GCA_029747585.1 Pleurotus djamor | reverse complement strand
CCTTGCTATACCTGTATTTTNGTTAACACAATCCTTGTCATAACAATGTTAACTCTTTAAAANTGCTTGCTGTAAAATGTCACTTACAGCAGCTTGCTGGATATGGTCCACCATGCCGTGTTACAACAGGTGTTACCACGTTGACAAAAGTAACTCCCATTACTGGCAACAGCAGATTGCCAGCTGGCTAGCGCTGCCGACGTATTGATAGCTTCCCGCCAGAACCACAGGCCAGCGATCACGCTAAGGATCCCATTGAGGCCAGTCACGGGTAGGTCCTCTTCCCATAGACCCGAACGGGAACGTTTCAAGGATTTCCCATTCTTTGTTCGACGCCAGGAAGGATTGATGTTAATCCACCAAGCCCACCACTTCTCCCCAAACGCGACAGGATCCTTGATATCCGCTGGCCGACTGAGGGGATGCTTTGACTTAATCCAATATAGAATTTCGTATGGGCGGCTCTTGGCGGTGAGGAGAAGTCCCTGCGCAAACGATCAGAATGGGGTGCCAGAAAGAATACAAGATGAAACTCACATTCGGTTCGAATGAAGCGTCGGCATCCAATGAAGCCCAATGATCCAGCAGCCGCATCCATGTTGGCCCATAATCACCCTCGTCAACACTGGAGAAGGTTTCGAACGACCTTGTAAACCATTGTGGCTGCACCGTTGAGGTATCATCGTCGACACCCTCAGCTTCCTCATCCTCCTCGAAATCGGCAGGGCCTTGAACATCTGGATCAGCTTCTTCGTCATCGTTGGTCTCGTTCGAATTGTCCTCGAACCCATGGTCCTGCTCCGCAGAATCTCCCAAGCCATCTCCATCCATCAAGTCGTTGGCGTTTTCAGTGATCGTACTTGGTACTGAGTTTGTTGTGGTCATTGTGGACGTTGTTGCCTTGCTTCGAGTAAGACGCGCGTCCTGGGGTGCTTGCATTTGCTTCGCGGTGCGTTTCAATGAGCTGCTCGGTGCGAAATCGGCCTCGTCGCCTGATGGCTCGATTGAGGATGGACGCGGTGGCGGTCTGAAAATTGATGACGCGTCTTTGATACCAAGGCTCGTCAACAACACCGCATTATTGGTGATGTTGTTGGCTCGTTCAAACTCAACCTTGTCCATGGCTTTCAGCTCCCGTATGCGAGCTTTTTTCTTCGCTGGGGGAAGCTTTGCCACGGCGTTGATGAGGGCATCGCCAATAGGGAACTGGATATCTTTGAGCTGAGACCTGATGATCGCAATAGGATCGAGCGGTTCTGCGGGGTGCGTCGTGCCGGATTGGGAATCAGAAGAAGGATGGGCAGCGGAAGTGGATGTAGATGTGACGAGTGGTGGTATACGGCCTTCAATCGGGGTAGACGGGGTCGATGACTGGTGATCCAAGGGATTGGTGATAATGCGAGTGATATGAGGGGTCTCCGGTTCCAACACGCCTGTCCCTCTCGTTCGTGGATCACGATCTGTATAGAAAATAGGGTGTCAGATCTGTTTGCGCTCGAGTTATTGTGTTAAGTCCTTACAGCCTGAAGCAATCGCGACCGATCTGACAAAGAGGCGAGTAGCTTGACTGAACCCTTTCGGGTCGACTTGGGATAATTCCTGGCCGTTCTCAACTGATTGTCCCGATGTGAGACTATGGTAGTGGCAGTTAGACTCTTATACGCATAAATTACAGCTCATACGCACCATATACAGTTGATGTCCTCGACTTTCCCGTTCGGCGGAGGGGCTGCCGCAAAAAAACCGCAGTAAAGCCCCGTGACAGCGCGAATGCCATCAAGCAAGGGCTGAAGGAGTGGTGCCATTGACGAGATTGCTCTGAAGGGTGTCAGCCAAAGCGTTACAGACGCGTTATGAGTATATGAAAGGTTACTCACCTGGCTCGATCCTCAGGATCCGCATCCTCAACCCAGATGCCTTTGTGGTAGTCTTGAAGGTCCAAAGCGTGTGAGGCGTCTAATTCCTTTCTTATCCTGGCCTTCACCTTGTCTCCCTCAGCATCCAGCAGCTCCTGCGACACTCCACATTGAAACGCCATACGATGGGACTCTGGTAACTCCGAAGCAGGCCATTTCACATTGAAAATCGCGTCGACCTTGGCCTTGAAGTCAGGATGAAGCATATAGAACTGGCCCTCGCTGAGTTTCCTTGGTGGTGCATCGCTGAGCATCCGGATCTTTTCTAGGAGAGGATTCCAGGGATCCTTCCCATTGTTGAGTCCCAAGGCGTTACGACGATAGTTAAACCAAGATTTGATTTTCTGACGATGATTTTCAGTACTTAGGAGCGACGAAGGGGCATCCCCTGAAGTTATCAAGTTGCTTACCTTCATGGCTGCGTCAACCATTCCCTTCTTGACCTTGCGCTGCTCGGGACACAGTAATTCATCTTCTTTCGGTAGGAGAGGTCCGACGATATCTGAGGTGTCCTTGTTGAGCGGCACTGACCAGTGAAACTTGTCCCAGTAGCGGGGAAAGAACTGCAGCGTGAACCATGTGTGGACAGTGTTTGCGTTTGTAGCCGTGGCCTTGCAGTAGTTCGAAAGCTCTTCTTCAAGGACCTGAAGACGATACCCCGTAAAGTCGCCTTTATTTCCTCTTTTCTTCGGAGGCTCATCCTTCGGCTTGCTAGGCGCCTTCGCAGCAGATCGCTTCTTCTTCCGAGGAACGGTAGTCATTGCCGACGGAGGAGTAGTGGTGGAAGATGGAATAGAGGGTTCAGTATTCTGCGGGACGGCGGTGCTGGAAGAACTTCCAGTTGGTATGGAGTTCCCGGTGTTGGCAGTACCGATCTCAGTGTCCTCAGCTGGAGTTGGAATGTCAGAATCGGCCATGTTCGTGGATGAAGAATTGAAGGCAGTAGGTGTATGTCTGGTGGTAGGTTCTGAGGTACGCCAAGTGATGATTCGGGCGTCCCTCTCAGCGATTCCTCCTTGGTGACCGATTACTGGACCTTATTTTTTCTCTATTTTCTTCCCCAACAAAATGCTAGTGTCAATCCCAAACGACGGTACGCCTAGTCTCTTTCACATCGAGGATCTATTGAACTGTTTGCCGATCACCGTTGGATCGAGTTTGTTGCCCTGTTCATGCGCCCCGCTCCTCGCATCTTTGCGTATATTACTCGGGGGTTTCCAGTATCTGAATCCGACACTCGGTGTATCTTCTCTCTGGCTCCACTGTTCGTGTCCTCATATATTACCGGCATTCACCATCCTATCTCTGTCCCTATATGTAGTCCCTATTATGCCTTGTCCCTAATGATGACCCTATTACTAGCAAGAAAAGCACCGAAACCATTTTAAGGATCAAACTAGTATATTGAGGAACACCATAAAAATTTCTAAAAGCTATTTCGGGCGAAGTCATGGCTATCAAAATTCATCCGCCTCCAAGACAACATCATCATCGCCCTCCAAGCCGACTTCAAAGCGCCTATGAGTAGCTTTGGCAAGATCTGGGTGTACTCTGTATGCCCAGTGATGTGCCTTGAGGTAGTCTGTGTTGAGCTCGAATGCCAGTCTTCGGTTTCGGCCTGAAGAACTCGAAGGGCAGCACCGCTAACAAGGCCGTTTGAGTACCCTGAAAGTAAAAAAGATCAAGGAAAGTGAACGAACCGATCATCAAATACCCCAAAGCAGTAATAGCCGTGTACGCCATAGTAGAGCGTGTCAGAAGCTTCGCTACGCATGTTATGGAGGGTGGCCATTGAGTACTCGCGGTAATCACCGTGTTCTCCTTTGCGGAGGAAAGATCGGAAAAGTTGGATAGCGTCGTCACTAATGATCCGTTAGCCAACGAAATCGCTAGCAGCCTAGACTGTATTATTAGGCCTAGCAAGGTGGAAAGATCCAGGAATTCCGTAGGCATGGTCTCTGGATTATTCCAGGCAAAATGCGTGGGAGTTGCTGACAAATGACAGAGAAAAAGTAAATCCTGGATTGAACCAGAAAAATCAAAAGAATGAATAAAATATTGTAAAAAATACGCATTAAAGCGGACACCAATATATATATATATAAAACCATTTCTGTTGCCCCTCGGCTCATTCATGCCTCTCCGCGGGSCATTGGAGACAGCTTCTCCGTGGGATATCAGATCATTTCGGCACCTGTGCAGCACCCATCCGATTGGGTCAGGTTTACTGACCGTGGGATAGATTTTGTGATCGTGAGACAGACCCTTTCGTCGACGCCGTCGATTGCATTTCTTACCGTGAGAATCTGCACCCACTCGATTGTTTGTCCCCATAATGTGACAGTTGGGAGACAGCGGTAGATTGGATTCAGGGAATGTTCGCCTACAAGACCGAGCGACCGCGCTACTGGTATGAAAGGACAGGTGAGCAGTACAAATGTTCCTTACCGTGGGACCGCTTTACTTACTCTGAGAAAAATCTATTGACCGTGAGACATCCTGCCGATCGTCAGTTGCGGGTTCCAAATCTTGCTTATCGTGAGAGTGATGTACTTATCCTGAGAAACAGCCATTGACCGTGGGATGTTTTTTCTTACTGTGTGAGCGTCGGCAGTGGCGATACCCGTCATTGCTGATTGGCTGATGAAATGGACTTGTATCTGTATGCTGGCACCAGTGCTGTGAGCGTCAGTGCCAGCGTCATATCACCGCAATCAATGCCACTACGCCTCGATGAATGCTCCTACTGTCGACCAACTGACCTGCCTATCACGATCACCTTAAGTAAGATATATTTTGATGCATGACGCTACATGTTACGCGACTTCAGTATGTTTTTGGTATGTTTCGCTCGTCCGTATGTTTCGCTCGCATCCACATATATTTGGGGGAACAGAGAAAACATGAGAGAAAACATGAGTTCACATGAGTCTGTTGTGTGGCCGTGACAAAGCGAACCGACGCGTGGCCCGACAACCGTTCAAGACCACCATTTGCTGTGGGATTAATAAATTACCAGGTGGGTAATGGTCCAAGGTTCATTGAATTATATCCTGGGCCAATCTTGTAATATATTATGGCCTATTCTGCATAATATTATGAGCATCTAGGGGTAGTTTCCTTTTTTGGTAAGTTTTTTTTNGACCCTCTAGACACCAAAAAAACCATAGGTACTGGGCCATGTCCCATGTACAATATATTATGAGACTTCCTTTTTGGTAACCTTTTTTTCACTCTCTAGACACCGAAAAGGGGTAGGTGATGGGCTATCTCCCAAGCATAATACATTATGAAGAATTTCCTTTTTAAGAAACTTTTTTTNGACTCTCAAAACGCCGAAAACAGACAAGTGTTGGGCAACCTCCCATGTACAATATAATATCACCTACTTTCCACCCATAATGTATTATAGACAGAGTGAACAATGTACTTTGGGGCAGATCCCCAGTGGTAATGTATTATGAAGGATTATGTAGCGGGGACTTGTGCCAGTCACCCAGACTAACTAGGGGCTAGGAGGATCTATAGGGTAATTTCCAAGAAATGAGATGTATGAAGCGAAAGCATAGAAGTCCATTGGGGGGNATGATATAGCATGGGAGAGTAGGAAGCAGGCAAGAACAGAGAAGAGCAATGGTAGGAGTGGTGTGAAAGAGAGATATGCGATGAAACCAAGAGATGTATGCAAGAAGAAAGCAACAGTGACGAAGAACTAGATGGTAATGAGCGCGATGGCGATGGCGATGGCGACGAAGATAACGGTGACGGCGTAGACGACGATGAGTAGGCACTAATCACGTCGAGAACTAGAGGGGAAGGAAGCATGAGCTGGAGAACATAAGAGAGGCACAAAGACTTACCGTTTTCGTGGGGGTTCTTCAACATCGAGGTCATTGAAAGCCTCTTGAAGAACGTACGCAACGTCGGCGATAGCCTCATCCCATGATGGACTCGAGGCCGTTCGTCGCCACCACAGCAACGCAGTGAAGATGCTCAAGAGGCCGTTCTTGCCTGTAGAACCGAGGGCTCGGTCCCATTCGCCATTATTGTTGCTTCTTACTGGTCGACCACCTTTCCATTGGTGCCATTTGGGATTCAAATCCTGCCACCACGCCCACCATTGGGTAGAAAACATGTCGACGTTGTTGATGTCTGCATCGCGATCGTAGTTGTTGTGGAATCGTGCGTGCTTGATCCAATCCGCAACTTGGGGAGGTCGGCGCTTCGACTTGGGGAGAGGTACCTTTATGCTTCATTAATCAAAGTTCAAAGGCTGAAATAGAAAAGAAACATACGTCTTTGAACTTGGTGCGACGCTCATGAACCTCCCATAAACACAGCGCCTCCTTCCATTGATCGCCGAAGGCCTGTCCTTCGAAGGCAGAGAACGCCGTCTGGAACCACTCGGGTACTTTGATAGCACCCGCTTCGGGTACTTTGACAACACCGGGTTCGTCGACCCCACTCGAATCCAACTGGTCGTACTGAGAATCCGTTGACGAAGCATCGGTGGGTGTGAGGGGATGGTCGCGCTGTGAGTTGATGTCGCTGGGAGTGGGAGACACTATACGGACACGCTTGCGATTCATTGCTGTTGATTTGAAGGTGGTACTGTAGTCGGGGACGACGTGGGTTGGACGGCAAGTTTGCTGATTAGCCCGTTTGCGTCTAACGGTTGGGGTGGAAGGAGCGGATGGTGTGGGAGTACGGTCCTGCGAGGCAGATGGAGAAGGGGATGGGTAATCGTTGAATGTAGAGGGAGATGGCAAAGGGGTGTCGTGGTTTGATGATGGTGAAGAAGGGGGGGATATAATCCTCTGGTTGTTAATACTCCTCCCCGCCGTCACGGTGAAATCAAGGGCCTTTAAAACTTCCAACTTCATCGCTTTTCGATTATCCTCCCTGATCGCGTCTAGATCCCCCGAGACGTAGCCCTCAACAGCCCTCCTCCTTTCTTCCACGGGTAGTCGGTTGAGAGCGGCGATGAGCGGCTCGGCGTTGGTGATTCCAGCCGCTAACGCTGTAGCGTGGAGGCGTCGAGATATATCTTCGTCGTAGGTGAAAAGAAGACAAGTGGTGGACGCGGAGGTGGAAAGTTCTCGATTTGTTGATCCATCTCGCAGGGGGCTTCTTGATTCAGCATCGTCTTCTACTGAGGGGGGTGGAGGGGATAGATCGTTGGGTTCGGGTGTTTGAGGAGGTAGAACCACAGCAGCAGGTGGTGGTGGAACGACAGCAGGAGCAGGTGGTGGTGGAACGACAGCGGGAGCAGGAGGTAGAACCACGGCAGGTGGTGGTGGTGGAAAAACAATGGGAGCAGGCGGAGGTGCAACGATGGGAGGAGCTGGTGCAGGTAGAGGAGGTGCAGGTGGCGGAACAACTGCAGGAGGTGTGGGATGGGGAGGAATGACAGGTGCTGGAGGGGGAGGAGGAACGACAATAGGTGCGGGTGGAGGGGGAGCAATGGTAGGTGGGGGTAGGGGCGCAGCAACAGCTGGAAGGGTGGTGGAGGAGGGGACGTTCTGAGGTGATGAAGTGGATGCCACGGGGATTGTACCCTCTCCTTGTTTGAATACGGAAGCGTTGAGGTCTAAGAAGAGTGTGTGTCAGTCAGGGAATGAAATAGAGATGGGCGCAAATACGTACGACCAGCAGCTACCATGGCATAGTGAACAAACAAAGTAGAAAAAGTCTTGAACCCTGCCTTATCTGCATCTGAAAAAGTGCGTCCGTCCGGCATGGTGCCCGAACCGATACTAACTCATATTGTAAGTGTGCCGATTGCCTCAGAAAAGATAAAAGATAGTAGCTCACCTATAGCATTGAATAGAATCTACCTTGTCAGACGGAGCGACGGCGGTGAACTGGACGTATAATCCAGTCATGGCGCGTATACCGTTGAGAAGTGGTTGGACCAGAGCCGAAAGGGTACCAATCGCCCTGTAAATCAGTGATAAGACCAATAGAGATGGGTGAGGCGAAAAAGCGACATACTCAGCACGAAGTTGGGGATCTTGTTGATCATCCCATGGAGTTGTTTCCTCAAACCGCGCCAACACCTCCTGGTACTCCTGCTCAGCTTCCTCTTTCAACCGCTTTCGAACCTCCTCCGGCTCTCCAGACAAAAGCTTCGCGGCGATTTCACATCGGAACGCAAGACTCTGGGCTTTGTCACGGTTCGCAGCAGGCCACTGTTCGTCGAAGGCTGCATTTACGACCGGCTTATAGGTGGGATGCCGCATATAGTACTGAAAATCGCGGAGACGATGCGGGGGGTCCTTGCAATGTTCGCGCAGCATGGAAAGGAAGGGGATCCAGGCTTCGCTGATGACAATACCAGTTTTGGCACGATTATTGTTGAACCAGTTTTTGATCGCCTAGATAATCGACTTATCATCAATATCAAGCGGGCTAAAAAGGAGATAACAACGTACCTGAGTGGTCTTTGCTACAACCGAGTCCTTCTCCTTCTTCTGCGATGGTGTGAGTTTCTCGACGTCGTTAGCTCCAGTTGACGCGTCATCATCTTGATTTGGTGGTGGATCTTCACGTAGCGGCAGCTTCCAGCTAAACTTCTCCCAGTACGCAGGAAACAACGTGTCGGTGTACCAGCTTTGAACCTTGCCGTCTGTTAGTCCCTATCCAGAGAGGGGCTATAGGGGCGAGCGCAGGCCGAGATGACGGCCGAGTGAACAGGATAGGACGAGTACAGCGACTGAGGAGCAGCGCTGGACTCCTACTAACACTCCGGGCTCGGGTGTACCAGGCCGGGTGCAAGACCGAGGATACGAGGCGGAGAAGGAGGGCGACGAGTGGAGGAGGTCCAAGTCGTCTCGGGTCCGGGTCGGGTCGTCAGGCCGGACGAGGATCAGAGAGGATAGGTGAAAACGTCTATAAACGAGCTAAGGAAACAAATACAAGGATAAGGAACTATATATACTATGCTACATGAGGCTTCGGCTAAAAGAACAATGGCGGGTCCGTTTATGTAACTACTGCGCGGTGGGTCCACTAGATCCGTGAGTCACGTGACAGGCGGTATAGGGGTGTCACGTGACCACAGGAGCTAGGGGACCTGTCACGGATCGTGACACCGTCCGCCGACTTCAAGAGGTATTCAGGCCAATGCGATTCAAAGAAACTAAGGCGTTGACTGCTGAAGTTTGGTTTCTTGCCACGCTTCTTCTTCTGGGCATCCGGTTGTACAGAAGCCATCGTAACGTTCGGAGGCGAGGTTACAAGTTAGGAGTCGTGACAGCCAGTGATTTGAAAGAGTTGAGAGGGCAGTTGACAGTCGATGATGAAGAGGGAATAAAAAGAGGTGGAAAGAGTCATGATAGAGACAGACGTGACCGTTATTTGTGACTCAAAGTCACGGTCCTTGGCGTCGAGATAAGATCTCAAGAGCCTCGATCACTGATTACAATTTCGGATCAGTGGTCCGGACCGTTCAAAATATTTTGGGAATCTATTATTGTTCTAAAGGTGCCGTCTAATGTCTAAAATCAATCTAGCCGAAGTCCCCATCCTTGCTTCAAATCAATCCAGCAAATCGCCTGGCCTCATCCCTCACTGTGAAAATCAGCATGTCGACAAAAGCCCAGTTCTGGGCTTCCTCTTCAAAGAATTGTTGGGCAAGATACCTATGAAAAAAGGTGAGAAAATCGAGTAGATGTGAATTGGCAATGGCAACTTACCGATCAGAGAAATAACGCTTGATAAATTCTCCCCGAACGGCGTAAAAGAGCCTAGTCTCTCCGTTACGTACGACAGCATCTATGCTACCCACAACACCATGCGAGGAGACGATGTCTCCGTAATGGATCTTCTTGTATGTCTCGGCAAAGACCAGGAGAGCAACGGGCCTGAGAGCAAGTCCGTGAGCTGTGAAAAGCAAGCATGGAGGTATAGAATAGAACTCACTGATTGACAAATAATACCGAGCGGTGATCTTCCATGCGAACGAGTTGGCAGGGTCCACGGCCCGGAATAGGATCGCTTGCATTATCAGGAGTTGGGTAGCGAAGGCTGTCAACAAGGCTTTCCATGGTTGAGCTGTCTGATTCATACCCTGATTCTGAGTCTTGGGCCATGAGCAGCGAAAAGCTGAAGTGATTGTTGGCAAACATGTTGTTGTTAGTAGCGCGGTCGCCGTAGATATAGTCCTCGTTAAGATTGGGTTCGTCATCAGCGTCCTGAATGCTGGAGTCATTTATAATGGAGTCGTTGTCGTTCACAGAGTCGGTTCCGTCATTGCTCATTGAATCGTCTTCGTCGTTGCTGATATCGTCATTACTGGAAGGGAAACTGGAGGCCGGAGGGGAGGGTGCGGAGTTGCTTGGCGTGCTAGGCATGGGAGATTGCTCCGAGATCTCACTGGGGGGAAGGCTGATTGCATCGTCATCGTCCTCTTCCGGCAGAAGGTTACGAGGTGGAGGAAGCGGTGAGCAATACGAAGGAGGGTCGTTCGCAAGGTATGTCATAAGCGACCGATGATACTCGCGGTTGTCCGAATGTGGCCTGCAGGGATGCATTTCCCCACAAATCCATCTATATGCCAGCTTGGCATCCTCAAGCGTGAAGAATGTGTCGACAATTGCACCCTTCTGTTTTAACTGAAGAGCAGCATCACTGAAAGAGAATTGGTCAGAATGGATGAGGAACATGGTGAGGAGCTACGGTTTACACACCGAAAGTCAGAGGGAACAATATTTGCAATGTTGCCCATAAGGACCACATGGAAAGGTCCTGATAGGGAGGTTACAGAGCCGCCCCCTGGTATAAGGAGCATTGGATTGCAATAGTGGTGGACGGCTGGCGAGACGGCGAGGAGCTCATCCTCGACATCCATCATCGAAGATTTGGAAGAGGTGTAAGAAAGCGCAGGAGAAGGAGAGCGGTTGGAAACATCGGAGTTAGCGATGACAGACATGGTAAGAGAGCTAAGGAATGAGGAGCAGGAGAGTGAGCTGTCTGGCTTAAAAGCGTTGGGACGTCTAGGGGGGCGAAAGGGTTATCGTCCCAAAGTATGTGGGCAGATCTTGGTCATACGTCAACGCTCATGGATGTTCAGTAATGGGAGTTACTTTTGTCAACGTGGTAACACCTGTTGTAACACGGCATGGTGGACCATATCCAGCAAGCTGCTGTAAGTGACATTTTACAGCAAGCATTCTTGAGAGTTAACATTGTTGTGACAAGGATTGTGTTAACAAAATACAGGTATAGCAAGGAGGGATTCAACATGACTGCAGGTAGAATCTGTCTGTGTCTACTAGAATACAGCTAGGTTACTAGAATGTTATCAACAATAATCCAGGTAGAATCTCAAATGTTAACAAAAATACAGGTAGAGCAGCACAGGAATTCAACATGATTGTACGTAGAATTTGTAATAGTTAACAATGGTACAGATAGGATTATRATGACTGTTAACCATTACAAAGCAAGAATCAAGATTGTCAACACAGAGATAGGTAGAATTTTGCAGAGTGTTAACATTATGACAGCAAGAGGCATGATTGTTAACAATGATGCAGGGAAGGGAATCAACAGAGATACAGGTAGGAACTTGGTAATCAACATGGCCATAGGTAGCTTCAGGCATAATGTTAACATTTACCCAGGAAGCATGTTGATTGTTGACAGGAATACACCTAGCCAGATGGTGATTGTTAACATAGATCCAGCAAGCTATGCTATTGTCAACAGTGGGACAGGTAGCCAGACACTTTACGTTAACATTAAAGCAGGAAAATACATCAGTGTTAACAGCACTGCAGCAAGCTTACAGATTATTGTCAACATTCAATCAGATAGGAAAAGAGTTTCGTCAACACAGACATAGCAAACAATATTATGGTTAACATAATGCAGGTAAATATATTTCTCTGTTAACAGATATACAGGAAGGAGTATAGAGATGCAGTCATCCAGGGGATCAATATCAACATGGACGCAGCAAGCAAACCAGTTGTCAACAGAAATACAGTAAGATTAATAATGACTGTTAACACCAATACAGCAAAGAATGTTATAGTCAACAGAGATACAGCAAGCTTGATCATAGCTGTCAACAATAACATAGCTAGAAATTTGATTGTCGACACAAATACAGGTAGCTAGATAAATATTGTCAACAGACAGACAGCAAGGATTTTTGCTGTTGACAATAGTACAGGTACCCAGATGAAGATTGTCAACATGGTGACAGCAAGGATTTTGACTGTTGACATTCCACAGGTAGCTAGGTAAAGATTGTCAACATGGATATAGCAAGAATGTTGACTGTTAATAGTATTACAGATACCTAGAATAATATGGTCAACATAGACATAGCAAGGATTTTGACTGTTAACATTATTGTAGGAAGCCAAGTAAATATTGTCAATATTGGGCCAGCAAGGGGACTGTTGTCAGACTGTGGGAAAATGTTAAAATTTTTGGATTCAGTAGTGGTTGCTTGGATCATGTGGACAATGTACTTACCATGAGAACTTTGTCAAAATAATAGGGGCTGTCTACTATCATCTTCCAAAAGCATGGGATAATTTGGTTGACTGTGGAAACCTTTTTCTTACTGTAAAAATTACCTCACTAGCTGTAGAAACCATTTTATWAGCTGTGAAAACCAAAAACATGCCCAAAAAGCRCACCAAAACCATTGTACATACTTAGTATCTCAGGTCATTGCCTMTTCTAGAATCTATAATGACTATGAAAACCTGGGTTAGATGTTAGTGAGTAGAGCATACCTGGTTATTGAGAAAGTTAAGTATACTTCAGTATCCTCTGAAATAATCTTGGGTTTAATCTTACTACAGAGTTCATGCTATTCCTATTATATCTGATCTGTTGGTCATCTGTATGATCTATATGTATGGATGTATCTTCTGATCTTCACCTTCTACTCTGGTTGGGCTCACTCTGATTGAGGTAACAACCATATCCCTAAGATCTAGAACACTGTTGGCATTCTCCTTGACCTATCCATTGTGCTAGCTTCATACTAATGTATGCCCATAAAGCCACCTGTTTATTATCAATATCATGCTTTAGTATGAAACCATGGATCTGATTTCTCAAATGAAAAGGGTTCAAGGTGCAATTGCAGAATAGGCATACTTGTGAATGAAGCTTTGAGAAGTGGGTTAAGATACTATATCTCAAGTATTTATTATTCATTCTCAGTGATTAGCTATGCTCAAATCGTTGTTTCCTTCTGAGGACATTCAAGTCTGTAGGACTATGCTACAGTCAATAGGATGATTCCAGACAGAATCTTAATTCATAGACAAAGAAATAGATGGCAAGAGCTACTACTGTCAACAGAAGCAAAGGTATTCATTTGAATGATGTTAGCAAAATTGTAGCAAGAAACTTGATTGTTAACAGTAGGACAGGAAGCAAAATGGATATTGTTAACAGAGGTGCAGCAAGCTTGGATATTGTCAACAGAGGTGCAGCAAGCTTGGTTGTTGTCAACACTAATACAGGTAGCAAAATCAGCAATTGGCTATGGAATGTGTGATGCTACCTGTGCTGCTGTTGACAATGATATAGCTTGCTGCATCTCTGTTGACATGAATGGAAAGCTATATGTCTAAATGTTAACAATAACATTTTGCTTCCTGCCCTTCTGTTGACAATCAAATCTGTTGCTATACAAATGTTGACATTAATCCACTAGGTACCTGTGCCTCTGTTGACAAGAACCAGCAAGCTTGCTGTCTTGCTGTTGACAATGTCATTCCTTGCTGCAACAATGTTGACATTGAATGCTAACCTACCTGTGCTTGTGTTGACACTGATCACCCTTGCTGTATTTCTGTGGACGCTAATGATTGTGCTTGCTGTCTGAATGTCAACCATCTATCATCTTCCTGTGCAAATGTTAACACTGGAACAGGTTCTACCTGCATTCACGTTGACTACAACAAATTTACCTGCACCTCTGTTGAATTTTTACATGTGCCATTGTTGACAATCATGGTTCTTGCTGTCAAAGTGTTAACAAAGACCTTTTTCCTACCTGTGATTCTGTTGACATGCATATCCCTTGCCATGTCTCTGTTGACATCCAGGTAGAAACTACAAACCCTGATGTCAACAATGTCCTAGCTTGCTGTGAAAATGTTAACAATCAAAATATATCTACCTGCTACACAGTTAACAATAATTGGTGTTGCTATGCCTATGTTGACAATCATCTAGCTACCTGGCCTGCTGTTGACAATAGTATAGCTTGCTGGATCTATGTTAACAATCACCATCTGGCTAGGTGTATTCCTGTCAACAATCAACATGCTTCCTGGGTAAATGTTAACATTATGCCTGAAGCTACCTATGGCCATGTTGATTACCAAGTTCCTACCTGTATCTCTGTTGATTCCCTTCCCTGCATCATTGTTAACAATCATGCCTCTTGCTGTCATAATGTTAACACTCTGCAAAATTCTACCTATCTCTGTGTTGACAATCTTGATTCTTGCTTTGTAATGGTTAACAGTCATCATAATCCTACCTGTAGCATTGTTAACCATTACAAATTCTACGTACAATCATGTTGAATTCCTCCGCTGCTCTACCTGTATTTTTGTTAACATTTGAGATTCTACCTGGATTATTGTTGATAACATTCTAGTAACCTAGCTGTATTCTAGTAGACACTGACATATTCTACCTACAATTATGTTGACTCCCTCCTTGCTATACCTGTATTTTGTTAACACAATCCTTGTCACAACAATGTTAACTCTCTAAAATGCTTGCTGTAAAATGTCACTTACAGCAGCTTGCTGGATATGGTCCACCATGCCGTGTTACAACAGGTGTTACCACGTTGACAAAAGTAACTCCCATTACTGTGAAGTGGTACGTAGTGGACAGTCGACCGGGCGTCGGGAATACGGAGGCCACGGATTTTGCACATACGGCAGGGGTGAACACCGTTATGTCCTTTGATTCGCATAACCATAGACACTGCGGGGATGTCGCCGAACACAAGGACAAGGTATGCCCTTAGGGCAAACACCTCATTAGAGAGGATATCGAATGAGCGAACTCCAAGAGCAAGTTGCAACAGCTCCTTAACGAGAGGCCACACAAAGGAGTCAAAGTCCTTGGGCTTTTTTGGACCTGGGATGACACCGATGCAGAGGATGTTGATGAGATGGAATCGGACCTCGGGAGGGAGATTATAGTTGAAGATGATCAATGGCCAGCAAGTCTTCTTGCGTCGACGAAATGGCGCGAAACCGTCGGTTGACATGCCTAAGAGAAGGTCACGACGATCGGAAAAAAACATATACGGCCGCTCAACACCATTCACTGTGACACGGGTTTTTCGTAGCCGCGCATAGTGACAACCACTCAAAACATCATTGACTTGGGTGGGATCATGGCGGTGCTGGTGTCGATACTGCATCTGCTCAGCTAGCTTCCTGTTGCGATAGTAGCCCTGTAGTCGAGGAATGAGCGGGATGTAGTTGAATCGTTTTCGAGGTCGATCAAGACTATCGAATCGGTCTTCGCCGCAGTATGGACACACATTGAGCTTGGACAGTGATCCGGTGTAGCAGCAACATGAATTGATGCAACAATCATAGGGTACAGGGCGAAACTCTGCGAGGAACGCTGCACGCGCGCAAGCAACCTTGAAGGGGTATATAGTAGTCCCTGGAAAGACAAACGACAGCTTCGCGTAGGACTCGTCCGAAATCCGTTCTTCAACTTTGAATGAAAACTGACGCAGCAACGCCAGGTCTTTGTCTGTTAGATCTTCTTCTACATTACAGAATTAGACAAGTGCTTCACTCCGCAGAATAGACAATGACTTACGAAATGCTGCAAGCAGTTGTTCATACTCCTCCTCCATCGTGTTGCCCGGTAGGATGTCTTCATCGGAGAGTTCATCAGGAGGTACATCGTAAAGATCGCCTAAGTCTGCCTCCCACTCAAAGAGATCACCCTCAGGCTCTGGGTCCTCGTTGTCAGAGTCATCGTCGCTGTCGTAATCTTCTACTGTGGTCCGGCGCCAGGTACGTGGGTTGACAGCATCATCCAGATGGATATTTGCATTCCTTAAGATGTCTTGATCGTCGTCATCAAGGAGGCAGGAAGGATGCTCTTCGAGATCAATGGGATTGTGTCGGGGTGATGAGTTGTGATTGGAATGGGAAGGGAAGTCGTCCTCTGGGACGGCGGCGGCGAAGGCTGCGTCTAAAATCGATAAAAATGAGATATTATGACGATCTTTTTGGTGCTAGTAGCATTGTACCTTGTATTACTGCAGGATCGGCGCCGCGACGTCCATCGTCTGATATGACTGAAGGGCTGGCATCACTCGATATGGACATTTCATCGTCGCTTTGATTCGGATCGCTATCTGACGCGTCTGTGTCTGAGTCTTGACCGAGTTCATGGCGGCGAGTGATTGCAGCGGCGAGGACGTGGGGTGCTGCTTTTCCGGCGCGATGACGACGTTCTGTGGACTGTGTGACATTGCGACCACAATTACAACGACAGGGAGCACGGCGCTGTGTTGAAGATTTATTCTTCTTGGGGGGTCGAGCCATGGTTGAGCTTGAGGTCGAAAAACAGGTCAGATGACTTGAAACATTTGAATTTCAAAGGGGACCCTCACTTCGTATCGATTATATTTTTTTTTCGCACCTTTCTTTCTTTCCACCATTTCCTCACACATCCGGCGTACAGTTCCAGCATCGCATACACCCCAGATTTACTTGACTCGCCAGAAAACAATTTCACAGCACTTGCTCTGGAATTCGGATGGGGGGTGGCCAGCAAAAAGGCAAAAAAGCAACTACAAAAAAAACCAAACGCAATCAGAACGATGCTCCCATCGATCAGCGGGAAAAAGAAAGGAGTACCGATCCATCGACCGCATCAGGCCGTCGACGAGGAGCGATGTCGAATCTGACGAACGACGAGCTAGATCGCGCGGAGCAGGCTGGCGTTGATGGCACCGTAAGTTCTGTCAATCAAGTCCAAGTCTTCTGACGTCTAATGCATCTACGACCGTTCTTGCCTCAGATGCTTCGAAATCCTTCAGCCAGTACGCCTGATTCCCATGCAATGCGAAGTAGGCGGTCGGGTGCGGTGGTGGTGGGCGGCAACGGAAACTCGCAGTCAGCAACAACCCATGGTATACCTAGAGCTGAGGATGACAATCCCATTGGTAAGTCATAACCCCCATATACATGCACGATCAAGGTACTCACAAGGACTTGTTAGTGTGGGCCATCGCGGAGCGTGGCATGTACGGGTCCGTGTGAGAGGACAAATAAATTGTATTTGAATCCACTTTGCTGTGAGTCTAAGACGAGGCAATCGCTGGTAAGGTATAAGGTAAATCGAATGGTAGCTTTTGAGACGCCGAAGCACGAATAGAACTAACTGTTTGATCTTCCACATAGCCAGCCCAACCTTTGTCAAGATATCAGAAGTTAGGACAGCGGTTGTTTGGAGGCTTTGAGCGCAGCATGCGTCCGAGTTGACAGGTCATGGTGTAACCACCGACGAGCTGTGAGAATGGCTCGGATCATGAGGATGAGATAAATGAGATGTCGGACAACATACAGCGCAAGCTGCTTCAACGCAAAAGGAGTTGATATGGCAATGGATTCACGCTTTCGGGGAGTAATCTACATCTTTCGCTGCTACCTCTCTACTTACTCTATGTATCTACAGCTTCCCTTTCAAACATCCCTTCGCCGCCCAGGACCCCGAAACGACCAAATACCTTTTTGGTCCTTGTACCGCCCGCACACATCCCCTCTTGACCGACTGCATGCAATCAGCAAGACTATACACACTTGGGAACAAGCACCAAAGATATGAAAAAAAAAAACATCCAATAACCCACCGAAACTCGCCGCCATCAAGAAAATCAGAAAAATCAAAGATTTCAAAAATTTACTGTTCGGAGACGATTCATGGATGACTCGGCCGTTACTCACCCCAGCCTCTCGCGAACTTGGTCACGGACACCTTGGACATGTAGCTCCAAGTGGGTATAGTTGCTAGACGAGGGCGTTGCGAGGTGGAAGAGATATCATGAGAGATAGGCTGGAAGGGAGGACAGGCATTAGATTGCTTATTCGGACAAGGGGAGACCCTTCGGCTACTGATAAGTACTCACTTGTGTCTTATATACTCGCAATAAACCGGTTTCCTTCGATATTTTGAGTGTCCGAGTGATTACTGGAGTGGCCGACTCTGATCCACTAAAACCTTCATGTTAGCCTCTCGCAAACACGCGAGAAGATGGACATATCACATACCTTCAAGGCCTCGCATTGCTGGAGCCGAACAGATAACGTTCAAACAACCAAATCACAGTAATCCCTGCTACTTGAGTTAACAGATTCCAACAGTTGTTGCAAAATGTAGTTAATTCGGCCCAGCAAGGATTATTAACAAAAGTCCAACAAGCCCTCTGGTCTGTTAACAGATGCCCAACAAGATTCTGTTAACAAAACGCAACAAGGGTGTGAATATAGTTAACAGAGCACCATCAAGGGAGCATGGCTGTTAACAGAAACCCAGCAGGCCAGAACTCGCTGTTAACAGAGACCCATGAGGGAACTGGGGCTGTTAACAGGGATCCAGCAAGAGTATATATCCTGTTAACAGAAACCTATCAAGACACTATTCACTGTTAACA
>JAPEVF010000880.1:0-18643 GCA_029747585.1 Pleurotus djamor | reverse complement strand
TCTCCTCGATCGCCTTCCTTTGGTCGTCATCAAGCCCGTGCTTTCCAGCCATTGACTTAGCCCACTTCCCGCTATTCTTGTGCCTGAGTGTCGCTCGTTCCCGAGCCCGTTCAACCTCCCTACGAAGCCTGGCCTCTTCTTCGTCTTCATCGTCCTCCCCCTCACCCCCATCCAGCTTCTCTTTCGCCTTGCGACGAAGCCTTCGGTACGTTTTACTCTTGATCTTCTTTATTCGATGTGCACGAACTTCAGCACGATACATGAGTTCACGCATCCGACGCAGTTCAGCTCTACGAGAAGCAACCTCCTCAACACTGAGTTCCTGGGCTTTCAGGGCGTTTTCTTCCGTTTGCACGATGTCTTCTTCCCGGAGCCGAGCGGATTGTAGTAGTTTGGATATTCCAGATTCAAGTTCAGTTGTAGGCTAGCCAATAGATGCTGTTGGCCGTGATCACGAGAAAAGGATGAAAGCATACCTTGAACCGTGCTGCAAGTTCGAGATTTGAGGTCGAAGCTTTCGGTTCGGGTTGTAGAGGGAAACTCAGGTGTTCAGCCTGCAGATGGAGCGGTCAACACAACTTGGTCTAGTCAGATAAAGGAAACATACATCACGTATACGTTTCATACTCTCACTCCACTTGTCCACCTCGCCTTTCGTCTGTTCGTATGCAGCCTGACGATCTAGACGTTCTTGCGTTCGCTGCGGTAAAGGCGCGGAGAGCGTCCGAGCTTTCTTTGACTTGGATGACTCGGGATCGTTCTTGCCTTTTCCTGGTGCATCGGGGCGCAGGACCTTTGCCGACTTCTGTAGAGAAGCAAGGACAGTAGAGCTGGATGACCCAGCCAAGGGTGCCAGTAGATCATCGATCTTAAGCTTGTTTCCTGCAGGGACGGTCTTAGAAAAATATGTATAAATTCGAATGCGACACCTACCATCGTTGTGAGCACCAAACTCGTTCTCAGCACCAGCCTCGGTCCGTTCCTTGAGTATCTGCCGCCGCTTGGCGGGCTTAGGGCTGTCAGGTCCGTCAGCCTTGCGTTTTGTGGTCGTAGAAGAGGTGTCTAGTTTTGATACAAAGTTTTGGAGATCATCGAGAGCCGTTGGTGCATCCATGTCCTCGTCTTCATCCTCCGAAATGGCGAGAGGGGGAGGCATCTCTTCGTCAGATTCAGAGTCCCCTTCCTCCTCTGACTCCCCGTCGTGCTCGTCGCCGTAATCGTCCTGGCGTTCAGCAGCAGGTGGTGGCTTAGGCTGAGAGGTATCACCTTCATCGTCGATTTCTCCTCGGCCATCCAGTATGTCGAGGAGGTCGATGAATTCCGAAGGATCGCCGTCTTCTTCCTCTTCCTCCGAGCTAGCATTGTCGTCAAGTTCTTCAACTTCATCCTGACCTTCATCATCATCGTCCTCGTTTAGATCGACATCCGCAAAGCGCACTTTCCCATTGGACTTGGGTGCTTTTGGTTTACGCCGTTTTTTCTGCTAGAAAAGAAACGTTTGAGATGGACCAAGAACCGACATGATTCAGTGTACCTCACTTGCAAACTTGAATCCAGCGAAACGTTCCTCGTCAGACTCTTCGAAAGCAGCATCACTGTCGAGTTCCTCGTCGTCGTCACTGGCAATCCCCTCATCGTCATCGTTTTCTCCGATTAACCTCGCCCTTANTCGCCCCAGCCGCTTCGTCGTCACTTCCTCCATCATCATCACCACCACCACCGAGGCCCTGAAGCTCATCCTCATCGAGTCCGAGGTCAACCTTCTCGCGTCGAGCCTTGGATGGCTGGTATTCATACACTTCACGAAGAGACTGGGACTTTTTGGATTTTCGCTTCAGAAACCCGATTGCATTGGCCTTCTTGCTCGAAGGAAACCGCTTCTTCGAAGAATTTAACGGTCGACCAGGTCGCATAGTGATGCGAAGCTAGTCAGCCTTGGAAAAGATAGAAAATTTGGGCCCGAGGAAAAGTTTGTGGGCTAAATTTGGCAACAACGCACTTGGGGTTCATGGGCGTCAACCCAGGCGCTTGTAACCTTTTCAACTTCCTCTGTCACCTGTGATACTTGAATTTGACTTGAATTTTATTCCTCGCAAAGGTTTTCCGCAGAATCGTCCTAGAAGTGTGGTTTCATAACCTATCTTGCGTCATATGCTCGTTCTAGTCGCTTTCCTACCCCACTGCGGTCCACATCGACGGGTAAAATGATGCTAATGGAAGCATCCACCTCTTGCCATGACGCCCAGTGCCACTACGCCAGCTCATATGTGTACTAGCTGGCAATTACAAAAGAGACATGGCATTCTGTCGCTGCGTCTCGACCGATCTTGGTATCCCTTCCCGACAACGAAGATGTCTCGTCTCCTTCGTTCGGCGCTCACGCTCTCTGCTGCTGTGGCTCTTGGTGTCTTACCCAACACAGTCGCAGTGCACTTCACTGTCAAGAACAACTGTCCCAACGCCCTTTCTCTGTACATCAACGGTGAGAACCGTGGTGTTTTGGGTGATCATGGCGGAACGTTGGAAAGTGATATGCCGAAGGATTGGAGTGGAGATATCTGGTCAAGTTCGTACGAGGGGAGTACCAATGGTGACAAGTCAACGAAGGCTTCTTTCCATCTGGAGGTAGGAGCAATTCATCAAGGTATGAAGAGTGTCCCTCTGAAACGGCTTGTTTTACAGGAAGGATACTACTTCGTTGTCTCGGACTGGTCCCGTTTCAATACGGGTATAAGCATCAAGCCCAGCCGTGGTGCTGTAAGCAAGCGACCTACATCCCCTTCAAAACACGATGCTGACTGAGACCTTGTCCCCTAGGATTGGGGTTGGTGTCCCGAAGCGCGATGCGATGGCCCGAGCTGTAGCGGCGGTTATCGAAGCCGACCAAACCACCTCCCACCTCCAGGTAGTCACCCTCCTGGACAACCACTTTATCGCTGCCCAGGTGATGTCAGCTTCACCGTAACGTACGTGGTCTTATCTGTACCGCGTCGTCCTACCTTGTCTCAACCCCCTGTAGTTTCTGCCCAGACGGAAAGCCCCCTCCCTCGAAGCAAAACCCGCCCCCTCCACCCCCTCAAGCTCCGGGTGAAGTTCATCAAATCCACCCGAATGGCGACAATAAGAAATGCCTCGACATCCGCGCGGCGAAGGTGGAAAACGGTACCCCGGTTCAAATGTCCGTCTCATTCTTGCTTTCAATGTCGTATTTTCACTGTGCTCACGTCTGGCCCTCAGTTACGACTGTAACGGATCTGCCGCTCAAAAATGGCGCATTCGGTCTAGTCCAGGCCCTACCAAGATTCAGCTCGACGGTACCAACTTCTGCCTTGACTCCGGTTTGAGTATGTCCTGAACGCACCTGTCCCCGCATATGTGACTCACGTCATTCCCATTTTCAGCTCCAGGAAACGGGGTCCAACTAAAGATATGGCAATGCTTCGATAACCTAGGAGCTCAGAAGTGGTGGTACACTGGCGACAAACACATTGCCCTAGAAGGAAAAGGTATGTCACCACTTCCTCGCTGTTTCATTCATGCATCAATGTTAATGTCACGCACAGGTCAATGTCTTGATCTTACCGGGGGCAACAACTGGAACGGGAATGTCATCCAGACCTGGGAATGCTTCTACGGAAATACGAACCAAATCTGGACGTTATAGGATATGGAGAATGTGGTAACCTCGAACGCTTCTGCCAAAGAACACTGAACACTCCATATAAGTATCATACTCCTCCTGATTAACATATATCATTGTAGCATACACGCATCCTTGCCTTTCAAGAACCAATACAGCAATAAATGTATTATACTCGCCTCTCTCTCTGCTCGTGGGTCGACTCCGGAACCAACCACCCTTGGAGGTTGAAGATTGAACCCTTAAATTATCAGCTGCACGAAAGCTTTCGGCTTGCCGAAAAATGCGACAGTCTTCTCCCAGTGTCAACTACTGATAGTCTCTTCTCTGCAGTGCCGCTTCCAGTTATAGAATAAACCTCAGGAACCATCTCCTACTTGATAACCTGCGAGTTATACGAACTTCGCTCGGGGTCTCGACTAGTCCGTCCATACCTTCCTCAACGATGTGAGTATGAGTCCTCCTCGAATCGATCATTTACTTATTGAATAGCACCGTTTCAAGCGGCTCAACGCTGTACAATGAGGAGCAACTACACTATCTCCCGAGTGAGATCATACTCAGGACTCAAGTACGTATCTGGCCTCACGCTCCCCGGTAGTCGAAGCTTCTCAGCTCTATGAAGGAAGTCATGCAGCGTCGCTTTGCTCCCGATTAACTCCTTACTACTCTATCGCGTCAGGGAAACATCGTTCGCGTTATTTTTGCGTCAAGAAGACGGCCACGCATCCCAATTAACCACAGCTTCGAGTTATCAGTCGGAGGTCCTGAGACTCGATTTCTCGAAGCCATCAGAGGCCATTGATCGAAAGTATCCAGGCTCTGTGCACTTCTAACTGCGCATCAAAAGATAATTAAAAATTATCGGTGCAAGGTACGGTTCTCCGTGCATCAACGTCAACAGTTGAGGTGGCGCTGACTTACCTCTAGGAGTCCATCATGGCGTCCTCGACGTGCAACGCTATGCTTTTACCTACTGTCTGCACTTTCCACTGCGTTCGCCGTCTGAAAGTTGCCCCACAAATTTCTTCGTTGGCCATGTCCCCTTTCCAATCCATCAGGTGCAGATTCATTCCATGCTGTACGGATCAACGACTACCACTTCGAACTTCGACGCAGCAGCCTGCTCTCGCGCGACTTTGTTGACTGAACAAAACAGAAGCTCCAGACCTATACTCACCTCCCTCCTAGGTTCCTCTAGGCATGCTTATTTTAACCATCTGTTCTGCGCATAAAAGGTCGGTAACTTGGCCCCAATGCTCTCCAGACACCTACTGAGTCTATTCACCCTCAGAGACCTCCATCCACACCAGAAAAATGCTCTTCAATTTCGCCAAACCAACTGCTCTTCTCGCACTCGCTCTCAGCCCCATGGCTAGCGCTATCCGCTATGCCGGGTTTGCTTCTACTATCTCCTGCACAGGACCCAACTTCTTCTGCGAAGATGGGGGAGCCGTCTGTTGCGCTCTCCCTACAGGATTTGGTGTCTCTGTTCAATTCCTCGGGCTCCCTCTTGGAACTCAAGGACAGGGATACACCGGCAACACCTGTCGCAATTTCCTGTTTGCCGTCTTCGGTCCTGGCGATAGGTGCTGGAATGGTGGTGGGGCTCGTGCTTCGCACATGAACTGGTTCCTATCTCCTGTAGGGGGAGGTGACCAAGGCATCGCCGTTCGCGATGCAGCCGATAATACCACTTGCGGTCCTTCTGGGTTCACTTACCAGGATGCCGCTGGCGTCGAGAAGTCTATCCAAGTTCCCCTTGGTGAAGCTGACAACATCGTCGCTTTGTATACCAAGAAGAACTTCGCCGCTCTGGCCAATTATCCTGAATATTGAGAAGTAAGTCCTCTAGATTTTGGATCCATGGCAGAACTCTGATGCATGTTCCAAACAGGCTCGGATGAGGGCTGTGGCGTCATGAATACACATCCTGGCTATATATCGCCCACCAAATCATTTTCTCCATCTGCGGTCGTCTCTTTTAGTCGGTCTGGTCGACAGTATTGGTATCTTGTAAAGCTCTATTCAACTAGAGCATGGTTGTTCAAGATAAAATCAAATGCGCGTGTTTGGTATCTCAGCTGAAACGATTGCGGTTCTATCCCAGTAGAATACACTACGGAAGGTAGGCTTGTCCCTCGCGAAACGCAGGGGTTGGGGATTTTTTCGACCGTCCCTGAATCCGAATGAGTCGCAGCTTGCCCGCTGAGTCCCTCGCAACAATGTGCCCTTGGTCCTCAGTTGGTGGTACTCTCTTGCATTTCTTGCTATGATGATCTATCCAGCGACTATCTAAGCTAGAACCAGATTGACTCCACCTTACTGATGTCGGTCTATGCAAGCCACAGTTCCACTTTGAAACGTTCCGTTCCCTGAGGACGAAAGCCCCTGGCTCCTAATATCCCTCCCACTTTAGCTTTTTGCAGTTCTTCCATGCATCCTTGTGAAAGCTCCCATGGAATCGTGCGAGTGACTCTGCTCACACATCCCCATGATCGTCAAGACAGCTCATATCTATGCCGGAAAACTCTTCGACCCTATTACTCGGACAATCGCATCGCGACAGTTAATCGAGGTTGACGAAACCCACGGACGCATCCTCGCTGTTCGCTCTTTCGCGCGATTCCCCGAGACTTCTCAAGAAAATACAAACATCCGTATCATTGATTGTCGAGAGCTGACTGTTCTTCCGGGATTTGTGGATGTCCATGTTCATTGTGAGTATCTCATTAACCTCCACATCATTCGGAATTCTGACAGGGTTCCGTTTTAGTCTTTCTGCATCCGTACTCCGAGACATCTTGGAATGATCAATTGACGACAGAGTCTCTCGTGGAAAGAACGATCAGAGCCACCAATCATGCCAGAGAAACGTTGATGGCAGGTTTCACCACCGTGCGGTGTGTTGCAAGGCGTTGAGGCCCTGTCCGTCGGCGCGAACTGAGATCTTTCATAGGGATCTTGGCACGGAAGGGGCTGGCGATGCTGACATCGCGTTCCGAAAATGCCTCTCGCAAGGCTTGATTCCCGGTCCACGATACTTCTGTGCTAATCGAGCACTCGTTTCAACTGGAAGCTACGGTACGTCCAAAGACCTCTCAGGGATTTGCTTCGACAGCTCATCGACATGATATTCCAGGCCCTAAAAGCTCAATTCACCCGAACCAAGAAGGTATAGACGGCGTCACAGGAGCTGAAGTGGTTGATGGTGTCGACAATTGTGTAAGAGAAGTGAGAAGGCAAATTGGGGCTGGAGCCGACTGGATTAAGGTACACACCCTTTCCCAGCAGAATGCTTCGCTTAGTTAACGTGTTTATCTTTTCACTTAGATTTACGCCGGTAATTCTGTCTTAAACCTTCACGCGATCTTTTGCTGAGAAGTTATCAGACTATCGCGTCTTGTCGCGCTTATCCACTTCCTTCGCTCCTGCGCCCGCTGCCTTGTCATTACCAACATTTTCCGTTCCCGAGGTTGAAGCTATGATCACCGCATCACATTCCCTCAAGTCTCCCCTTACAGGGAAACCCATCATTCGAGTCGCAGCGCATGCAACGAACTACGAGACGATCAGATCCCTTCTCCGCCTCGGGATTGACTCTATTGAACATGGGACAGACCTCTTCGATTTCCCTCAAATCAAAAAGTCCTCTCAGAGGTCTGAAGGACGATCTCAAGACAAATTGGAAGAGGTGGCGAGACTCTTTGAGGAGAGTGGAGCAGTATGGGTTCCTACCCTCGCTGCTTATTACACGCTGTCTCCCAGTCAAAGCGCGAAGACCGACAATTCAAATTCGACTGGGTACTACTCTTCCTGGGAGCGGGGGGTCCGTAGCTTTCAAGCCGCTCTCCCGTACATATCTGGTGCCAAGTCACCACGAATACGAGTGGCCGTAGGTGGAGATACAGGCGTATTCGCGCACGGAGAGAATTCTTTGGAGATGAAGTTGATGTATCAACTCGGCGCTGACTGGAGGGATATCCTCCGATGGGCGACAATTTGTGGCTGGGGATGTATAACTGGGAGCAATCCGGATAATATGGATGACATCAACCGTGCCTTAGAGGATGGGGCAATGCCGTTTGGTGCCATTCGCCCTGGTTGGGCGGCAGATGTCATTGGAGTAGCTGGCGATTTCAAGGACATTGGGCCTGGAGAGGCGGATAAGTTTGGTAAGATGATTGATGGCCAGACTGGAGTTAAATTTGTCATGAAGGAGGGAAAAGTATATCGCAAGTCTTAGAAGCAACTTGGAAGGCCTTTACTGTTGGGAATGAGAACGGTTAGTGGCGGCGTTCATCACCAAAACCGAATATGAGACGCGCCTAAATATCAGCATGCGTACCGAGGATATGTCGCTGAGAAAACACTAGTATTTGGAAGTAGCCAGACGAAGGAAGGCAATACAGTATATTGAAGCTGGGAGCAGCGGAGCCTAGGGCGTCACAAATAAGTAGCATGATACAGTCGTGATGTAGTGGTGGTCGAAGTATACAGTTAGACGTGATATGGATACAGCAAGATTCCAATAGAAATAGNAAAAAAGGCTTCGAAGCGGTCCCTCACCCGTTCAGCACCTCTATCGTCCTGTTCCAAACAGCCTCTCTCTCAGGCGAGACCTGGGTAAAGATACACCCCGTAATGTAATCCTCCCAGCCTTGACGCGTCTGCGAAACAAGACCATCGACCATGGTCTTATTATTCGCGCAGCCGAGAGAGTTGAGACCACTGGCTTTGTAGAACCACATAGCGCTTGCGAAGCTGAGTTCATCGGTCAGGACGAGGTCAAGAACGGCGTTCTTCGTGGTGTTTGAAATGGATGGATCCGTGACGTTGGGGGCCAACGCAAGGGCGCGTGAGCGCGTTGAAGGTGTGTCAACGGCGTATTGATGGACGAAGGGGAACGACATGAGGCTTCGTGTACCCTGTCCAGGAGTACCTGGTTCAGGAAAGCTACAACAAAATGGCATGAGTAAAAAGTCGAACAAGAAGAATGTGCGGTCATGCGTACTGGTTACGGTCGAACTTCAAGTCCCCCGTTTCAAGCAGCATCAAGCTCAGAATCGCAGCCCTTTCTCCAACCGTATTTATGTCGTAGTCCTTGAAAGCCTTCGAGATGAATGGGGCCGCTTGCGACGCGGTTCGACATTCTTCTCCAAATTGTGCCGACACATTGCACGAAGCAGTCGACGGTGAGATCGATATAAGTTGAGCAGCGGTGATTCCGGTCGAGTTGGAAATGATTGGTTTATGGCATGGAATGACCATGGCCCATGTCGAAAAACATGAAAAAGCGGTTGTGAAAAAGAGGGCGAACAGCATAACGATGGTAGAGCGCAGCTCTGAGAAGGAGAGTCAGCTGAAGCTGTTGGTCGAGTATGAGGGATACGGCTGGCGTAGAGAAAAAGTGTCCACTCACCGAGCCCGCGTTCGAGGTATTTATTAGTTTCCACCATTGTGGCGTTGTCCCATTGTCCCATTGTCTTTGTTCATTGTAGAAACTGACAAAGCTTCGGGGCCTCCTGCATAGATGTGTGTGTTTGATTGGAATATGGAATTAGCCACCCGGTCCAAGCAATTCGAGGGTGGCCTTGACGCGGTCGTGTGCAACGTTGGTGGTGGTCGAGTTCAAGAACTTTGGCGCTTGTCCCGAGAGCGCCGAGTGGCCTACCGACCAACAGATAACTTCCATGTTGCTTCCATGTCAATTCCAAGTTGCTTCCAAGTTCAATGAAACTTACTTCGTCGTCTGGCTAGTTCATCCATTACTTGACCTTCCGCTCGCGTTACGAATCCATTAGACCCGTCTCCCCATTGCCCCCTGAAACTTTCATCTGAACCACGAACTACGGCTTCCAAAGCATGTCTTTCATCCCTGTCGTCGATGTAGAACGGTACTTGAAACTTGCGGTGCCCTCTGTAGCTGAAGAAACGAATCAAGTCGTCATAAACAAGCTCAAGGAACGGGGCAGCATTACCAAGGACGGGTTGATTCTTGGTTTCGACACCACCACCCAAACGGACCACTTTCGTCCCTTCCATGAATTTATCTCAAACGTTAGCGATGTCGCTGCTGAAGTTTTCCGGAGTCAGCCAATGATAGCGTCATGCTATACGCCAGATAAAACCTCTGAGTCTGACGAACCTGACGAAGCACATCCTAGCCTCCTCTGGACACGAACTCCAACTTTTGTTGCTGGATCAAGCGAAGAACCAGATGGATTTGAAGATCAAGTTGTGGCCATCATACTCAAGGGGGATCATACCTTGGACGATTTTGCTAGTGTACGCCCTTTGAATGTCTCTCCTAATTTACTTCGTTGAAACTTGCTACAGAACGTTGACCAGATCATGTGGTCAGCCCAACAAACCCTCTTCCATGACCTTCGCAGGATGTTCTTCTACGGCATCACCGCTGAGCACCACACCTCCCGGCTTTGGTTCTTCGCCCGCTCGCATATCATGGTGACCGTGCCGTTCGATTTCACGATTGTTCGTCCCTCTTCCCGATGCAAAGCTATCGCTCATGCACTCACACTTTACCGCAGAATCCTGCGCATCTCGTCAAACTGTTTGTTGGATTAGCCTTCTGTCATATCCTAGAGAAGTCCAAACGGGACTTGAGTTGCCCATATCATTCCGGTCTCCCTCCCAGACCGAAACAAGCTCCTCTGGAAACTCATGGCTACAACTCCTCAATCCACCGCCACGAAGGCTTCAGTTCCATTCGCCTAAATAATGAATGGTACAACGCATTTGAAGTAATGACCCATTACTGGGATTCAGGCATCCTTGGCCGTTGCACGCGAGTTTTCACGGCAACCAGGTTCGGTGACTCGATGCAGACTCTGTACTATCTCAAGGATACTTGGATCGAGCGAACACACTCCACGGAAGGCGAACTATGGACCCAGCTGATGGATCGACTCGTTGACAACCCTGATGTCGACCAGGAGGTTGTCGATAACCATTTCGTGCGGCTTGTCGATTGTGAATCCGTCCGCCGCCCTGCAACAACATGCCACTTTCTGCGACGAGGAGAGCTGTCGGCCCAAGCTAGCGTTGAGGCCTTTAAACAGGACCGTCGCGGTTTTTTGGATATCCAATCTTTATTGTGGGGCATCTGGGGGAGTAGGGCTCCACCATCCTACACCCATCACGTCAACATCGGCTTGCAGTATGTCCCCCGTTTTCATGATCGCACATTATGGGAACATGTCGGGACAAAATACGATGACTCGCGCAGTTTGTTGGATATGTTACAATATCTCATTGATATTGTCAAAGGTGCTATTAGTCCTCGTTGAATCTATGTACTATGCTCATCCCTCCGCAGCCCTACAAGTAATGTGGATCGGTGCTAATGCCGTTCATCGCAATATCAGTCCCTGGAGTATCATCATATGTGATGGAAAAGCTCGCCTTGCTGATTTTGATTTCGTCTCTTTCTACGACCCGAAGACAGCTGTCCGCGCGGATGATTCTGTCGTAAGTCCTCCCCAATCTCATGTCTAACGCAGAGCTCACCAGAGATCTAGGGGAAACCTGAGTTCATGGCTCTAGAAGTCAAGGCATCGGGCTACCTCTCCGAACCTTTCGACTGTCCCGTGCCCGTGGCACCTATAGAGGAGGTATATCTCTTCCTCCACAACCCACTCCATGATCTAGAGTCTGTGTGGTGGGTATTGATGTGGACCTTGCTTTGATACACGCCCGTTTCGTCCGTGCCTACACGGACGCTGCTCCAAACAAAGCAGTATCTGTACGCCGGACTATTCAATTATCCGTTCCGTCTCCGACACTGTGTGTTTGCATCCACCGCTCTGTGGGCATCGTTACCTGCGGATAGCCAAGCAGAACGGCTCGGTGCGAACCTTGGGCGATATCTCAAAAGACAATACATGGCCGTCGAGAAGACCATTCCTATCCCCGCTGATGCCTTTGATTTAGATGTATTCACCACCTTCATCGACACCCTTGTCGATATGCGCCAGTTATTTATCGACGCAGGGGTTGATAAAGTGGTTAAGGGTGTGGGAGGTCGAGGTTTCGAACTTACCAAAGTAGGAACTCCATATGTGGCTCTCTCGGAAGCCACATGATCGCGCACCGGGGGTTCTTGTGAGTAACGGGAGCTACTAGCTCAATTCTCTAAAGTCTACGGTAAGTGCCCAATCCAATGTGAAGTAGTCCTCGTTAATAAATTTGAAATTTCCAGTGTTTTCACGGCATGTTACCTTCATCTCTTTCTGGGATTGGCTAGCCGTCACCGTGTTCTCCGTATGCGAGACCTTCCAGAGCCCAGATGTCAGGGTGGCTCGACATTTACAGTGACTCAGAACTCTTCGTATCCCCTTTCATCAAAAATAGACTTGGAGGCGATATTCAGCTCGGGAATTCCCAGAATATTTCCAGACGTAACTTACCTGTGGCGGCGCTACCAATAGCCGGCTTGGACTTCAAGTTATGTCACATTGGTGACCAAGATTCGTATCTCTCTATCGCTCGCTAGCTCGGCCTCTCGTATTCGCTTGTACCGACAGTGGAATATATTTTCTTCCTCCCAAACCATAACCCTTCTTGTTGGTGCTGGCTACTACTCATGTCGGTCACATCGGAGGATTTCCAAGCATCGCTTATTCTACGAAGTCAGTCGTCGCCGTGTTTCTTTTACCCATTTACAGAATTGAAGGGAGGTATGGAGGGTTGGGGACGGCATTTTACTGATACCCATCAGCGTCAGGTAAGAACTATTCTTCAGCTCCAACACGATTGAATCTGATTCGATCCCATTTCTCAGAAAGCCGCTTCCGATTACTTTTAAAATGTTGTGGTTCCGGTTTGTCAAATTGTGGACAATTTTTTTCGCACTTACAACGTAGGTATCAAGTGCCTAGACCAGCTCGCTACTGCTCAGATTCCTCTATTCTATCTAGATCAAAGTCGGCATGACACAGGAACTAGGGATTGTGATTTCTCAGGCTGGGGTCCAAAGCCAACCCGCGTATGACCTGGTCCGCCACGACGGCCCCTGCCCCACCTTTCCGCCGTTTACACCACATTCATATTTTTACTATTATTGACCTCGCCGCGTCAAACACACCAACCAACTACCCGTTTTGTTACCGCCGAGCTACAACATGCTGAGCAGATTTACCGCCGCTGATGTCGATCCTGCTAGCAAGAGGGCAGGTGCCGGTGTTTGTGCCTTAGTGCACCTTTCCTTCCATTTTTCCGAATACCTGACATGAGTCGCGGCCGTGAAGCCTGCCGCCTACGCATCATTAACGCCCTAGGATGTTCTCACCCGCATCATTTGGGAGATTCTCTATGGAGGTCTTGATTGGTATTTCCTTCTCTCCACCTGCGATCTTACAACGTTGACCTAGTCTAGGCCACCTGTCATCCCATTCGACCCTCCAATCCGACAGCTTCTCGCATGACCCAACGCGCTAATACAAGCACGAAGCAAACGAACGGAAGAACCTTTACGACCATCTCGATGTTCCATGCCAAATTCTTTGGATNCCCCCAGGAGGTGTCACGCTTTTGTGTAGGCTATGTCGACGTTCTTGGAAAAAATGTGAGTGCCGTTTATCCACCACGAACCGAACACTCTTCACATAGAACAATAGTTCACCCGCAGAGCCAAGGTACCGCTCGTCTTTTAGGCCTCAAGTATCGGCGACTTGCGGCACCCGCCAGCCGTAAACATGGGGGGGGTTGCAGCTTTGCTCAGATACCCCATGGTTCCCATTCCCCCTCCTCTCTGCGTTGTCCTATCTGCGCAGAATCAAGCCGTGGTCGGTTAGCTACCTTCAGGCCCTCCCTACCCTCCAGCCAATTCTTTCCCTCCCCCCACTGTCCCACATCATTTCGTCGCAATTTCTGAAGCTGGGCCAGTCGTCGAGTCACTCAACACCCGTACGTGCCGTTGGGATTAACAGGGATTAACCGACTGTCGTGGATTGGGAGCCCGCATCCCAATTATCCGCCGTGGAATAGGGTTTGATGGCCTCTTCGAGGTATGTTCGTAATCCCTGTCACGCATAGCGATAATAATAACGCCCTGACTCTCAGCACCATCCGTCCCACACCACCTCGCTTCTCTTTGACCTCATGCGCACCTTAATATAAGACCATGGCATGCATGGCTGCCGTGTTTTCATCACGCCCATCGTTTGATGCGTCTCCACAATACACCGCGCAAGTGACCCTCTTGCGCCTGGGTACGAACACCGTGGCAGGCTACGTCCTTTTGTTCTCTTTCGGGTTTCATGAGTTCTGGAAAGTGGGAGATAAGGCGCAGCCGAAGAGTAAAGATCATACATCATAACCAAAGATGCGTGCTGAGCCGAGGTCCCCGTGCTCTCGAACGTTCGTCTTCCCTCTACTTCCCCGGTCTACCCATCCAGCCTACTCATCTGTTTCTGCACACCTAGGTGAGAATCCTCGAAGCTTGGAGCCTAGCGGGCGACTTTGATACAGTTGGGACGAAGATGAGGACCTGGAAAATCAGTTCCAAACCGCCCTCGCCTGCGGATTTCTCCATGACTAGCCGCATGCGGTGCTACTTATCGAGCCCGTCTTTTCGATCCATGAGAGCGATATTGAGCCGCCATGGCTACTTACCCCCGAAACGTTTCGCAAACTCCTTGTTGTTCATGCAGATGACGTCTTTCGTGCTCTCTGTTCGTGTCAGAAAGCCAACGGCCCGTTCAATCTCTCAAGCAATGCCCCTCAACCACTGCCTCATTCGCATTTGGCTCTCTATCACCTACAGTCTTGTTCACGTCGCACTGACCACCCTTGGACCACCCTGGTAATTTATCAAACCTGGCTACAATTATACTCGCCTAAACTAATGAGCCAAAAACTTTGAACAGGTTGTGATACATGAGCGAGGCACCCTAGCTCGGTTATTGAAGTCTACTTGGATACGTGATACATTGACAGTGAACTATATCACGGTGAGTCACTCTGCACAACGGTTCTCAGCACGCAATTGAACTCGGTCAAGATAGCTTCATACTTATTCTAAGCTGCTCGCACCAAAATGCCTCTCCCCGTTTGGGATACTTAGTGCAAACGGTCACAGTGACTTGTACTTGAGTCGTTTTCTTGCCTTGTCTCCGGTCGCTCTCGCTAACATGTTAATAATAACGACGCGTCCACATGGCAGTCGGTGGGTAGTATCCGTCTCCAGGGCGCCCATCGCAAAACATCCTCAGGTTAGCCTTTTCGCATCCCTGACTCCAACGCTAAATACACCCACGTCTTAAATATAGCGCACCTACAACGTGAAACTGCAGCACCTTGTCGCGTTTTCAACTCAGCTAGTAGGTCCACCGTGCATCGCAGTGTTGGTCGATTCCGATTATCCGGATTGGATGGACCCGAACTGAAATAGGCATAGTCAAACTTGGGCGCAAGCGAGGTACAGTTTACCTTCTTCCCCCTGATAATCCCTCGATTTCGACGTTGGGGCTTTGATAATCCAGATTCAGTCAGTCCTTGTCTTCCCCCCGCGGACCCGAGGCTAATGATGTGATCTCGTATACGTACCCTAATTACAAGCGATCATGGGCCCGAACATACCATCACTTCTGCGAGCGAATAATAATCTCTATTCTTTTTGTACGGATTGTGAAATGTCGCTTGATCATTTAATTTCGGGCCAACATACACGAAAGCACCCACAGCAATATGTCTACCTAGCAGCACCTCGTTGATTACTGTGTGTACCATAAAATTGGGGTGCTTTGCTCGCCCGAAGCCCCCTCTGGATGACGACGGGCCTAATCAATATTAATCAGGAGGGAGGTAAACCCCGACGTGGACACCGTAGGCCGCGTGAGAAGTATGAGACCAGTCCATCATCGACCTGCCGGACAATTTATTTCGTCTTGATCAGTCTGCATTATCCCCGAGGCCGGGGGCCGACCCCACAGCCCAAAACGAACTGAAAACTAACCGAATTACTCTGACGGACGTAGGAGTAATCCAGGTTTGGTGCACCGTGAGGTGAGCTGAGTCTGCTGAGAAAGATATATGTCATCGTCTATTGATGGGACCGAACGAACTTACGAGAGGTCCCTTTCATGATCATGATACACGGATTCGCGGAGTTGGAGTGAAGAACATCATCAGATTCGTTGACATTTGAACGTGCACAGGCGAACGGCGGAATTGCGTTACAAGAACAACGAGGCAGAGCCACAGAAGGAAACGGGAAAAGAACATATCACCTAACGTTCTTCAGAAGCTTGATCATGGCATAAGAGCATCAGGAGAACATATGATGAGAAGGAGTTCTTACCAACGAAGCGGTGCACTGTGGCTTCCTCGTCAAAACGCCGCCTTCCTTTCTACAGGAGACGCAGTCAGTGACCAGTGGTAAGGTACGGTAAGCACCGATTGATGATTACTCACGTTTATTAACGTCACTTTCGGATGCTTTGGCAGAGTCTTCAAGGAACTCCGGGGGAGGAATTCCATGAAGAAGACGCATAATTTTCCACAGACACGGACGTCGATGTGAACGGACCGAAGCGGAGTTCGGAGGACACTAGAATGAGAGGCGAGAGGAGTCAGGAAGTTACTGCATATGCTTGTTATTGATGGATGATACACTCAAGGTATCAGGTATCGGGTATCATTGCTTTGGTTCGCAGTTACCATAAGGAAGATGCAAATATGGAAGATGGACGAAGAGGATCAAGGGGCGAAATCAGCAGAAGTCGTCGCTTTCGACACGAACTCCTGCTTCACTGATGCAGCTTCCGAAGAAACGGGTTGTACCAGGGACATAACCATATGGAAGAAGAGCTCACAAACCGCTGGTCAGACCAATCTGAATGGCTCTGTTGGAGAAGCTCAGTTTTGCCCGAAAACTGATTGACCCACTCTGGAGGTGGTTGGAACCGCACTCTTATTGGCATGGTTATCACTTATTGGCATGGTTATCAGTGGGGTTATGTTGTATTTATCATATTTTAAATTGACGAAAAAAGTTGAGCGGATGGCGCCGAAATGATGGTCAACCAGTGCACAATTACTTTGTGCGAGCACGAGTAGAGATTACTAGAGTCCTACATGTCCCAGATCTGCAAAACAATCTCCTCTCAGTTCTGTATTTGACAAAGCATAAGGGTTTCAATGCTGACATAGATAAAGATTGCATGCATTTTAAGAGGAATGAATAATCAGCTTTACTTTACAGCTACAGTTTTGCAGCTACAGTTAATTAATAGTTCCAGTAGTGCTTACATGGAAGGTCATATGGTAGTCAATCATAGTAATGAAATGGTTAATGCTGCTTCTACTCCTCCTTGAGTCTGGGCTACCAGTGTAGCTGAGTGGAATTATTTTGGCAGAAGGCTCACCACAAATCACTAGAAGTTGTCTCAACCATTACTAGTGAGTTCAGCTGGGCGAGTTCCCACTGGCTTCATTGGGAGGGCAATTACACTGTATAGTTTTCATTGATCAGACAGGGCTGCGCTGGCTTCTACCGGGAGAGAAGTGATCATTGCATGAAATAAGTTTGCCAAATCAAAGTTGGAAGTCAATAATCCTGGAAAAGAACCTGTGAGATCCATCTCCTATGAGTATGTACATAGCCTAGCCACCTGGAGTATTGTTAATGGCCTACACACTTAGGTTGCAACTTTGAAGAGCCTGAGGCTGCATCACGCTCTCGTGTGCAGAGTCAATGTATATAACATTTTTATTGGTCTTTGGATCAACCAGTTATTAAGCAGGTTTCAACAACATTAACTATTAGATACAGTGATTTGTACAATCAAATCCAAATCAGTTGAGCAATTTGGCTGATTTTGGAGACCTCTCAAAGCCCATCCATCACTCTTAGTACCATTGCTGAACTTCCATATTATGCAAATAAGTCAGTAAATAAACATAACATCTCCTTTCAAATTTCCCTCATAGAACATTTGAACATCTTTCAAAGCTTTTATCTGTGCAACAGATGGAGTTTGCACTGAGGGGAGGGGGTGACTTGGCAGACAAATTGGTTTTGGTTTATTTCAATCAATTGCACAGCTGTACACAAAGCATGATATATATATATATATATATATATGTGCCAAGAGAAGACTATAGAAGGCACACAGGAGAACTGCTGGTATTAAGCAAGACCATCTATGCATGTATCGTTCACATTGAATTGAAATCGTCAAAAAAGGACATTACTTTCACCCTTGTCTTTCTAGGCTATCTCAGCTGTGGCAGCAGAGTCAACCTGGCATCTAGCATCTCCAGTGATGATGTATGTGGAGGTACAATAGGACATACAACAAATCAATGGGAACTTACCAGCTCCTTGGTCACCACTATGGATGCTCTTGTTATTTGTTTCCCCTTACTCTACAGCAGTGCTCTCTACAGATGCATTGATGCCTTGAAGGAATACATTGGTGCCATCTAGGGATGCATTGACGATGTTGCCTAGTGATGCACTGATTTCAGGATTTCTGCATGGATGGAGGGGATAACACTTGTGTGTAGAACAATTTCATTGAAGGTTTTGATAACTGATGAAAGGTGTCAGAGTAGCAAGTTTGGATGACCCCCTGTTCTGAGCCTTGCCCTTTGCAACCACCACACGTCCAGCAGTATCCAGTTGAAAGCAAACATGGTACCTTTTTCAGGACCTACATCTTTCCTCGGACTCCAGTGGATTTCCGTGTCATTGTCCACTGGAATGCAGTGCAACCTACTGCTGATACAACCATTGAAAACTCACCAAAACCCACTGGAGCAGTCACTAGCTGAGTCTACAATGGCACTTTTATGTAAGACCTTTGCTCGTTGTCCACTGGATTCCAGCGCATTCTCCTGGCCATATGTAATATGAGCAATCAAACAAGTTTAATCTAACTTGAAACAACCTTACTCCCTTTGTATCCTTTGAATAGCTACATAGCTCACTTACCTGAGTATTGGATTATCACAGCCAACAAAAACAAGATCATGGAG